>CABFWB010004109.1:51896-65489 GCA_902151455.1 Timema bartmani
GTCTTCCCAGTGGTCTCTTCCCATTGGGTTCGCCAGTCAGTTCTCTGAACAAGGTTCTAGAATCTCCCATTCACGCTGCATGTCGTGTCCACCGTAATTTGTGAAATTTCACTATCCAATGTCAATGTCTTATGGTGAGTACAGGATATGTAACTCTTCATTATGTAACCTCGGTGTATAACTCATACTCTTGTAACCTCCTTCAATCTCCAGTATCCTAATCCCTTTTTGGATCAAGTATTTTACTTTTCGTAATGTAAGAGACCACGTTTCACAACCACAAAAACAACTGGTAAAATTATTGTTTTGTATATTCTGAGTTTTGTACTCCTTGAAACCAGGTGAGCTGTAAAAAATAACTAACTGACAAACTAATAACATGCATTTCCCGAATGTAATTTTTTTCTAATTTCCAGTCTAATATTGTTGTTGCTAGTTAAAATTGTTCCTAAATTTAAAACTCACTTTCCCTGTCAAATAATATGTTGCTTGAAGTAATCTCTAAATTATCGTCCTCAATCTGTGTTCTATATGTTATCATATGCTTAGTCTTTTCAGTGTTCACTTATCTTTCCTTACCAACCTCTCATAAAATATCAACATTTCTTTCAACAACTTCCTTACTATTACCTAACAAAACTAAATCATCCACGTAACCTAATATCTTCATTGTACCGTTTAATGTTAACCCTTCCCTACCTGCCTACATTACCCTAACAGCACACACTAAGGCTATTTTAGTAACGGGGAAAGTGCATTTCCTTGTTTTAACACATTGAGTATTTTGAAAGTGTCCGATAAGTGAAATCCAACCTGTAACGTACCATGTGTCTCAGTCAAACATGCCTCAATTAACATGACAAGTTTTTGGGTATCCCAAACTTAACTAAACTAAAATCTCATAAAATTTGTTTATTTTAACTGAATCCCAGGCTTTTTTTTTCCAATTTATGAATTATTTAAGAACCACCATTTTGTATCACAACTTTTTTTTTCTAATATTTGTTGAATAGTTCAAATCTGATCCATTAATGATATATTCAGTTTAAATCCACACGGATGATCCCCAATTATTTCCACTGCATATGGACCCAATCTCATTATAATTTTGTTGAATAAAATTTTATAGTGTGTTGGTAGTATTAAGATACCTCTATAGTGTTTACAATTTCTCATGTAACCTATTATAATAAGTCAAAACAAATAAAAATAATAGGTTATCATTAATACTTGAATAATTTTTACAAAAAACATAATATTTTGATAATCATATGAAACACTCTTGAGGTATAAATTCTAAATAAAATCATTAGACCTATTTAAAAAGATCAAATTCTCTAAATATCAAATTTGAATGTAATCTCCTAAACATGTTTTTGCTGTATCATCGCATTCAGATATACATCCTGTCTGTAGGTCTGTATCTGCTGGTGCCAGTAAACACGTGACACACAACTCACAGGAATGTCTGTATCTGCTGATGTCTCACTCTTTCCAGGCTGAACGACAGAAGAGGGCTTCGGGTGTACGGCTCATTACGGTACCGTGAGACATTAGGTAGCGCCTTCAACTTCTGGACTCTCAACCGCTTGAGAAGTTCGTCATAGAGCTCCTTCTCGTCCATTGGTGACCTTGAACAGGTCCAATACAACAAGTCACAACATTCTGTACAAGAAACAGGACCATATGATGGTCACATTGCTCAGAGACTGTACACATGACACAACATTCTGTACAAGTAACAGGACATTGTTCAGAGACTGTACACATTACATAACATTCTGTACAAGAAACAAGACCATATGATGGTCACATTGTTCAGAGACTGTACACATGACACAACATTCTGTACAAGTAACAGGACCATATGATGGTCACATTGCTCAGAGACTGTACACATGACATAACATTCTGTACAAGTAACTGGACCATATGATGGTCACATTGTTCAGAGACTGTACACATGACATAACATTATGTACAAGTAACTGGACCATATGATGGTCACATTGTTCAGAGACTGTACACATGACACAACATTCTGTACAAGTAACAGGACCATATGATGGTCAACATTGCTCAGAGACTGTACACATGACATAACATTCTGTACAAGTAGCTGGACCATATGATGGTCACATTGTTCAGAGACTGTACACATGACATATGTATTTGAACAATATAATGGCTCTTTTGACTTCTTTTATAGTTAAAATTATAATTGCGCACTTTACAAATGGGTATTTGATGGTTTGAATGCTGAAGGGGGAGGGGGCTGTATATTGTGTCTCTACGAGATTTAAGTTGGATTATAAGTCCTGTGTTTATGTAATAAGAATAAATTATTGATTTTTACTTTTCTTTTTGTATTTTAGAACAGTTGGCAATATCTATATTTTGGTCTTATTTTTCTTTAATCTTAATTCATACTAATTTGTACAAGAGTTTGATCTGATAAATATACAATCATTCATTTAAAGAGGTTTGTGCCTGGCAGACCAAACTAGTATTTATTTATAGCTCGATGTGAGCCATAATCTATTTCATACAATATATAGGCCTAGTCTAGTTTTAATTAGAAGGGCCTCTTAAATAATAAAACTATATTTTACTTGCGCCAGGCATTGATAACATTTTACAATGATATTTATCAAAAATAACAGTTACTTTACATGAAAATTGGATAAGATAATATAAAGTACAAATCGTTGCGCAAAGCTTTTCTCTTATAATAACTGATTGTGTTGTGTCTACTGAGCTCTAAACAAGATATTTAAAATGGTTTGATGTTCCTGGTAGTAAGATTACACTCTCTGAATTTATTTGAACTATATTCTATACAAACTCTAGTATGTTTAATTAACTTTATTTCGAGTACCTCCTTAATTTGAGCTTTAATTATGAACAGCTAAAACTTGAACTTTAATTAGATGTAGCTTCTCCCAGATAACAACAATAGCACTTCTTAACCTGAGGTAAACTGAAAGCTTCACCATTATGTTGACGGTGGTTACCATGGCAACACACTTTGCAACCATGGTAACATATAAACTGTTTATTTTTCAAGGCTTAATATAAGATTAGGTGAGAGGAGTCGTAAAATAATATCAAGTTATATAAACTGTCACCATGGGAGCTGATGTTGCTATGATGGTAGAAACAGGTGACGGCGCATCCATATTTAGTTAGGAAGAAATACTTTTTACATTTATGTAAGTTACAATAGCCATTTTCATAGTCTCATACGTCAAGTCACGTGATATTCGGCTGTCACTTTTGGAATAAAGCACCAATGAAGTTAAAAATAATTATAATAGAGTTATATTTTATTATTGTTAACAGGATATATATATATGTGTATATTTTTGTGCATATTGATTATGAATTTGTCAACACAACTTAATTATTCCCTTTGTAAATTCGGATATAGTTCTAAATGTCTTAAGGAGCCGTTTCTAGAAGAATTAAACTATCCCTTAAATATAAAACTTATCCTCTTGTTTACCCTACAATATGTTTTATAGTGGTTTAGCTAAGTAGAAATAACGACATGCAATACAGTGCAAGCTACATAACATGTATGTTTATTTCATATCTTATATTATCCCCACAAGCACCGACATTCATACAAGCATTTAATTTGATCAAATTATATGTAATTTGTAATATTTCTGTCAGACATTTTGTATTCAGTTTGAGGGAAGAGACAAAGCATTTGACATCTATGTACATAACTGCGCTAATATATTCATACGCCAAGTTACAAGCTCTGTGGCTGCCACTTTTGATATATATTATCAATACATTTATTTATAATACAAGTCAAATGTTGATCACAAAGAAAGTTTGTATTTTCTAACAGGTCTATGTTTTTACAAACACACAATGTGCTCCTTATAAATATACTGATAGTACAGGGTTAAACAAGGTAGAATTTATAGGAAATTCCCCCGCAGTTGCATAAAGTGAGAGTGGGGGGTATAAATCAAGATAAAACATTCTCAGTACACCCTGCCAGGGTATGATCCCCGACCTCCCTCGTCACCAACAAACCAGACCAGACGCTTGTCCACCATAGTGGAGGATGTATGAGAGTTAGGCCCAAATGGACCTGAGGGAGAGTAGGTCAAGACTCGCCACTGTTTTATTATTACTATTATTACTATTTCCTCCACTTCATTTTCCTCGCTCTCTTATGTTACAGTGTCTTAATACACAAGCGCGGGAAAACAAACTTACTTAAAAACTATAAACAATCATTTATAAAGTCAGCCGATTAAAACCTACATCGGTGGCAGAGTGGTCTAATGCGTCACTATCGTGTTGCACTGGATTGCTGGCGATGGAGATATCGGGGCTCGAATCCCGGTCGGGTGTACTGAAGATGGTTTTCACTAAAAAGGGTTTTATACTCTCCCTCCACGAAAATGCGGGTACATTACCTCTAAAATCCCACCCTACCTAATCCCTTATCCACTTGCGTAATCATAGTGTGGCTATAACCCACACAGGTGTTAAGATGCGGCCAATAAATAATCAAAACTTTCCAGGTTTGAGTTTGAAAATCTCTATAAGCTTTGATGAGGCATAACAGATGGCGTTGAACATAGCTTCCAAGATAGCTGACAGATGGTAGCACTATAGTCCCTATTAACTTTGATGAGGGATAATAGATGTCGCTAAACATAGTTTCCAAGATAGCTGATAGGTGGTAGCACTGCAATCCCAATGATTGTCAGCCGTCAGAGTAATCTGATCGATATAGTCTTTCAACGAAAGTGCGCGGCAAGTGAATGATTGTTGAGACGATGTCGTAATGATCCTTGAGCTCGTTCAGATATAACTTTATTACTGAATTCTTTAATTTCTAAAACAACATTGTGTAAACAATGTTTGCTACACGTGCATAGTCAAACACAAAATTTCAGTTTAATTCTAAAAACACAAATAAAATTGCTAAGCCTTTTACCAAAACTATTCCTTATTTTAGTATTTGATTGCCTATTTAAACGGTCTGATTGTGTAGTTAACTAATAGCTTTTTCAAAAGTAGAAATCAGATGTAGTAAGTATCCCAACAAAAAGCTATTTTTAATCATTAACAAATACAATCATATCAATTAAAGACTACAAGTTACTATATTGAAAACTACACTTTTTAAAAGTTAATTTTTAATAAAAGTGTAACAGCGGGAATATAAATTGTGAAGCAGCGCTTAACGGCGAGATCAGAACTACTTTAATAAGTTGGTGAAACACTTGAAACATTGACTATCTAGTAGATGTCGCCCCTCGTCGTAAAACTATTCAGTGACATCAGTCTATCAAACATTCTAAATATTAATATTTGTATAATATTTGTTCCTCTGTCAGAATCGAAAAAATAAAACATCATCCCTAGTCAACTTGTTATTTAACATTTTAACTTTTGTTTATTGGTTTATTGCCGTTCAGTGAACACGGTGATATGAGCTATAAAATTATTAACAACTATTTTCTTGAAGCTAATATTTGTTTTGAAAGCAACCATTGTTAAGATTAGTTACAATCGTTTCGTGGTATTGCGATGTTCCAAACACATAATCACCGATAGTTCTTGGTAATGAACCATGTAAGTCCACCCGACTCCTGTTTTACAGTAATTATATTTGCGATAGAACTGGACGCAGCTATCATAGAATTTACAAATGTTTTTACAAGATATATTTTGATGTCAAACTTCAAAACTAACTATCTTTGTGGAGTTAAGCTTCTTTATTTTAAATATCAAAATACATGTATTTTTGCGAGGTTTTGAGATGGGAGGATGTGGAATATTTTCGATATATTTTGTTGCTTCGTTGATATTGACTGTTGTCTGTCCAGGTAAGCTAGTCACGCGCATTGCTCACATTCTGTCTGGACAACAGGAAGTTGATCCAATAATCGTCAACGTAAGGGCATTTTTTGGATAGAACGTTTAACTAGGAAAAAATCGCATTCCAATACAGTCCAATTTTAATAGGAAGGGCTTTTTAGAAAATAGGAACAATTGTTTAGTGGTCAGCATTGATACAATTTTGCTATATTATTATTATTATTATTATTATTATTATTATTATTATTATTATTATATGAATTGATAATATTAATATAAAGTGACAGCTGCATATAACATGACTTGACGTATGGATAGGAGAAAGTAGATTTAAATTAGACTATCCAACTAATTTTTTTAATGAACCTATACTAAATATATAAAAATATAAATCAAACTTGCTGTTAGTACAGTTACAACACAGGATATAGCAAAGAGCGCAACTGTATTGTTATTATTATGTGTTATTTGTTTAAATCTAACTGCTATATTTGACTGTACACTCTATCCTGATAGCATGTACCACGATCGTGAATATACAACCTATCTTAATAACATAAATCATGATAGTGGAGGATACCATGTTATATTTAGCTGGCGTAACATTATAATTTTCGAGTAATCTTATAATTTAAAAAATATATTATAATAAATTTAATTTATTGAATTTTCATTTATTTTATTATTTGTAGCTATGGTCAAATGCCAATACAATATCCAATGCCTAAATGAGAGTGGAAAACAAAAACATAAACATACGCGTGGTGCTGACAAGGAGCAGGGAAATATAGCTTTTCTGTGCGGGTGGAAAACACACCATCACAGAGGTCCCAGAGCTCCTAGTGCTTTCATCGTATTCTCTGGGACCAATCAGGAAACAGATTGGACAGGATGATCCAAAAATAGCCATACAGAGCGTTGCTGATCTCTCACACTCACACACACACAATCACACACTTTGATCACATCTTGATGTGTAATTCCTGCAACCAAAGAATGCCCTACGCTCCTCCTGCAAGTCTAGGTCACACAATAGCCTCAAGCTGACTATTTTTTAGAACAAGTTAAGGTAAGAGTGCACCGTATTAAACACATTAAATTGTGAGATTGTTATGTTTTAAATTGATTTATATTATTTTTTTAGGGGTTTCTCCTGAGACTCCAGATAAACCCCCATCGCAGAACGAATCAGAACTGATGGAACCACCAAGAGACAGCCCTAACGTCATATCACGAGCTTTTTCAGATAACAGATCTGTCAAAAATAGAAACAGTAATTCAAAGCGAAGTAGTGGTCATGGCTCAAAAAGAGAGGAAAAACGTTCCACTAAGACCAAACTGAAACAACATCTTAAGAACAAACCTGTCTTGACAACTGAGAAAAGTAAAACTAAATCAAAGTCTCAAAATCTGGATTCGGGTGTCTCTGATTTGGGCAATCACCTTTTGAAGTCATTGGACTCTCTCTTTAAGTCCTCAAACTTTTCCCATTTTAACAACCAAAGCGCTGTTACAGCCTCTTCTGCGGGTAAGTTTTTGAACTACTCAGACTCGGGGGTGAAATACCAGAATTCATCTCATTTTATAAACAGCTATTTAAATAACTCTGATTTATTGAAGAAATACGTCAACTCCTCAAAATTTATAAATAGGTCCACCCATATGAATTCTACGGGCACAATGAAGGGCTATTTGAAATTCAATGACTCCATAAAGAGATATGTGAACTCTACTGACTCCAAGAAGAGCTATGTGAACTCTAATGACCTCAATGAGAAGTATAAAAGTTCCTCTGACTCCAAAGAAGCTCAAAAGATACCACCACCTCTAGCTATCATCAAGGCGGACGTTATGAGCTTCCCGAAGATACCAGTCGGTTCCCGTCCCACTAGAAAACAAATGTACGTCATCCCGGCTTCACAGACGTTCTTGAATGAGCCTGAAACTCCTCAGGAGCAATCACAACTGTACTCCTTGCAAGGGTCCTCCCACGTTTCTGGACAAGGTTACGTCTTGAGTCGCCCCTCAGACACAGCGCACCTCTCTAAAAGGTCCAAGATCGCTTCTTCTGAGCGACTACAAGGCTTCATTGTGCAACATCCTAATAGCTATGCTAAGACCTCCCAGCACGCATCGCCGTTAACGCAACAAAATGACAATTCTAACAGGAGATTGTTTCCAGTGGGATCATTGTCACAGTCAGCTTTGTATCCTACTTCTTTGGACTTCTTCAAAAACAGACAATCCGGTTCTTTATCGTCGTCCAAGACCTCGTCACAATTGGTCCTGATGAACCAGCCTTCTTCTCGCATGGATTTCCTCAAGAGAAGTCGATCTGGCCCCTCAACGTCATCCAGGACCTCGTCAACAATCGGTCTTGATGAACCAGCCTTCTTCTCGCATGGATTTCCTCAAGAGAAGTCGATCTGGTCCTTCAACGTTATCCAGAACCTCGTCACAGTCGGTCCTGATGAACCAACCTTCTGCTACTGTGGATTCATTCAAAAACAGACGATATGGTCCTTCAACATCGTCCAGGACCTCGTCACAATCGGTCCTGATAAACCAGAGTTCTTCTCCCATCTTTAAGAAGAGACGATCTGGTCCTTTAATGTCATCCAGGAGTTCATCACAGTCGGTCCCGATGAACCAACATTCTAATAACGTGGATTTCTCCAAGAGCAGACAATCCGGTCCTTCATCGTACGTTGGCCGAGGTATGGACAGGAAAGACCTTGGTTCGAGATCATTGGAGCCAGTTCCACCCTCGCAGGACATGAACTTTGGCCCCTCATTGGGACATCAATTGAGTGGTGAAAGCGGCCAAGATTGGAACTCACGTGATTACAGAGACGATGTCCCACCTTACTTTATGTCCCCTATTTTGAAAAGGCTTGGAGTTCTCCCCTTTCTTAAAGGGAACTTGTACCCGCATTTACGCTCGTATTCTTCCCCCGTTTATGTGGTTCAGCATTTCAATTCACACGGACCTTAACTAAGGAGTAGCTACCATTAGCCCTTGTCGTAGGTCAGTTTATGTGTCATCCTGGAAGCTGCTTTATGTCAAATAAAGTGAAATAAGTTATATAAGTTGACATCAGACAAAGATTCACAATAGTAGATATTTTGTATGTGATTACAAATATTTTTGCTACAGCATTATATATACAAAATAAATGTTACTAGTTATACTGAGAATTGTATAATATTTATTCCAAGTGTTCTATACGTATCGATACACAACCAAGATGGACACGTCTCATCGTGAGCCCTCCACATCGGGGACCGTTGGTAGCTAATATCCAATAAAACAAACAAAATATTCAACGTTATAATTACTTAATACACAAACTAAAATGAGTTATTTATTAATATAATGGTAAGTGTTCTGTCTTTCAACAGGTCCATTGTCTTGAGCAAATTAAGTCCTCCAACATTTCATATCAGTAGTTTCCTTTATATATATCTTGACACTTCTTTACTGGCCCCCACAACCTTCCACCTTCCCTTATATAACGTCACTTCACATATTTTATTCTCATGATGTGACCCTTCCAGTCGACCTTTCATTGTAGAATCACCAGCAGAATGGTTTTCTTTTCATCTACTCTTCCTATAACTTATTCATTAGTCCCAGATCTGTCCACTTTATTCTCACTTTTTCCTCCAGCAACACACGATGTAATTAACATATTAACATACTTGAATATAATATGAAACACATAGCATAATACATTACACCATTTAAATAATACAATCAACAGTACAAACGTCCTAAGGCACTATTGACAACTTCACACCCATAGCTTATGTCACCCTCGCACAACACAGTCACGAGTCTTCTTCCTCCAGTCACATGTCCAAGAAATATTGTCCCTCCCACCTCCTGGTACGATCCTGTATCTGCCCCTGTCAGTAGACTACCCCGTGAAATGGATCACCTGATAGTGTTACAATAGTACCACACCACTTCAAAGATGCTACAATAATATAATTCCATTGACGGATTGCAAATATTTTGATGAGTATACATTGCATTCGTTTAATTAATATAAATACTCATTTAGAGCCGATACAAACATCAAAGTAAGAGAGAAGCCAGTCCTAGCTGTGGTGAATTGAAGACGGACGACTTCTTCACCTATCTCAGGTGCTCCCAGCGGGCAGTGTTTCTACGTTAGGTAAGCGATGTATCGCACGTGTGTATTCCTACTGGGTTATCATATCTAATCCTGAGTGAGTGTATTATATCTAGACCTGAGTCAGTGTTTTATATCTAGTCAGTGTTTTATATCTAGTCCTGAGTGAGTGTATTATATCTAGTCAGTGTTTTATATCTAGTCCTGAGTGAGTGTTTTATATCTAGTCCTGAGTTAGTGTATTATATCTAGTCAGTGTTTTATATCTAGTCCTGAGGGAGTGTATTATATCTAGTCAGTGTTTTATATCTAGTCCTGAGTGAGTGTTTTATATCTAGACCTGAGTCAGTGTATTATATCTAGTCCTGAGTGAGTGTATTATATCTAGATCTGAGTAAGTGTATTATATCTAGTCAGTGTTTTATATCTAGTCCTGAGTGAGTGTATTATATTTAGTCCTGAGTGAGTGTATTATATCTAGACCTGAGTCAGTGTATTATATCTAGTCCTGAGTGAGTGTATTATATCTAGTCCTGAGTCAGTGTATTATATCTAGTCCTGAGTGAGTGTATTATATCTAGACCTGAGTAAGGTTATAATATCTAGTCAGTGTATTATATCTAGTTAGTGTTTTATATCTAATCAGTGTTTTATACCTAGTCCTGAGGGAGTGTATTATATCTAGTCAGGGTTGTATATCTAGTCCTGAGTGAGTGTATTATATCGAGACCTGAGTCAGTGATTTATATCTAGTTCCAAGTAAGTGTATTATATCTAGTCAGTGTTTTATATATAGTTAGTGTTTTATATCTAGTCAGTGTTTTATATCTAGTCCTGAGGTAGTGAATTATATCTAGTCCTGAGTCAGTGTATTATATCTAGTCCTGAGTGAGTGTATTATATCTAGACCTGAGTCCGTGTATTATATCTAGTCCTGAGTGAGTGTATTATATCTAGACCTGAGTCAGTGTATTATATCTAGTCCTGAGTGAGTGTAACTATATCTAGTAAATGTTTTATATCTAGTCCTGAGTGAGTGTATTATATCTAGTCAGAGTTTTATATCTAGTCCTGAGTGAGTGTATCATATCTAGTCCTGAGTCAGTGTATTATATATAGTCAGTGTTTTATATATAGTTAGTGTTTTATATCTAGTCAGTGTTTTATATCTAGTCCTGAGTCAGTGTATTATATCTAGTCAGTGTTTTATATCTAGTCTTGAGTAAGTGTATTATATCTAGTCCTGAGTGAGTGTATCATATCTAGTCCTGAGTCAGTGTATTATATCTAGTCAGTGTTTTATATATAGTTAAGTGTTTTATATCTATTCAGGGTTTTATATCTAGTTCTGAGTGAGTGTATCATATCTAGTCCTGAGTCAGTGTATTATATCTAGTCAGTGTTCTGTATATAGTTAGTGTTTTATATCTAGTCAGTATTTTATATCTAGTCAGTGTTTTATATCTAGTCCTGAGGGAATGTATTATATCTAGTCCTGAGTCAGTGTATTATATCTAGTCTTGAGGGAGTGTGTTATATCTAGACCTGAATCAGTGTATTATATCTAGTCATGAGGGAGTGTATTATATCTAGTCCTGAGTCAGTGTATTATATCTAGTCAGTGTTTTATATCTAGTCCTGAGTGAGTGTATTATATCTAGACCTGAGTCAGTGTATTAATATCTAGTCAGTGTATTATATCTAGTCAGTGTATTATATCTAGTCAGTGTTTTATATCTAGTCCTGAGTGAGTGTATTATATCTAGACCTGAGTCAGTGTATTATATCTAGTCAGTGCTTTATATCTAGTCCTGAGGGAGTGTTTTATATCTAGTCCTGAGGGAGTGTATTATATCTAGTCACTGTATTATATCCCGCTATTAATAACTCTATCTTAACATATCCACCTGTCCTCAAGATACATGGACCGGTTGATATAAAGATCAACGTAGTTCACTACCATAATTCATTTAATCAAGTAACCATTACCAATAAGTTCGTTAGAAGGGGGTGTTAGGAAGTGGTCTTGTGTTTATTGTGTCCAACCAGAGGGAGTATGAGGGGTTGATGGTGGTAGGAGCATTATGACCCCTAAAGAGATTACACAGTTTCAGGAGTGGCGGCGAGCAAAATGAAGGGAGGTAAAGTACACAGAGAGACTTGCGAAAATACCCAGAATGCTCTCAACCTCTGTTACGTTGTGCAGGGGCGTGTCGGAGAGGAGGGGACTACCCCCGGACAAGCGAGGGAAATTACCCCACCACTGGTACCAACTGTTTGGTATTTAAACTTGTCGGAGCGGAATTTGTAGGCGCTACTTGTATAGCATTATAATATTTGGTTGAAGATCAGATGGACATCGCCTGATTCAAGTGTATAGTTTTTATAGCAAATAATTATTAAAATCAAATCAAATGAGTAATTAAAAAACAAAATGAGTCAAATATTTAGAATAGATTTTGTTAAAAAAAATTGTACAAGTCACTGAATAAAACTGACTGAAAGAACTTTAAAGCTGACATTACGTTTTATTTAATTTTGAAGTCTCAGAACCTCCAGACAGTGACACTGCTCTCAAGGACAGTAAGAGTGTCTATATTCACCCGCATCATCCTGTTTGCTAAGAATTACTATTTAAAACGACATCTTAGACTTTGCTTCCGCTAGAGGGTAAGTGAGGGCAGGGTATATATTTACCACCCCCGAGTGTACAAAGTGTACCTGCGATGATGGTCTATATTTACCACCCCCGAGTGTACAAAGTGTGCCAGCGATGATGGTCTATATTTACCACCCCCGAGTGTACAAAGTGTACCAGCGATGATGGTCTATATTTACCACCCCCGAGTGTACAAAGTGTGCCAGCGATGATGGTCTATATTTACCACCACCGAGTGTACAAAGTGTGCCAATAGTGAAGGATCCTCACGGGGGTGTTAACCACGGACGTTATTGAACGGATCCTCCCCTTCAAGTGTTCTCTGAGACTGTATTCTAATAGCATCACATGCACACGTGGTCCGGGTATCCTGTTAGGAACAGCTGAGAGCACCTAGCTCGATAGTCATGGTCTGCTTATCCGAGCAGTGTACTCCCAAACCCCTTCCCCCACTCACACTCAAAACAGGACTGGGGATCTGCCCTGAACCAGAAAATAATTTACAGCTTTCAGACATAGTTGAAATATTATGTGTTTTTCACGATATGGAGCAGATAGAAGGATATCCACTTAAAGTTACTGCACGAGTTAATACATACACTCAATATCCAGCCTAGGCATGTTTGAGAGACAGTATCTAGTATCCTCAGCTTGTAACACACTCAGCTCTCAGGGGATACAGTATCCTCAGCTTGTAACACACTCAGCTCTCAGGAGACACAGTGTCCAGTATCCTCAGCTTATAACACACTCAGCTGACACAGTATCCAGTATCCTCAGCTTGTAACACACTCAGCTCTCCGGAGACACTGTGTCCAGTATCCTCAGCTTGTAACACACTTAGCTCTCAGGAGACACTGTGTCCAGTATCCTCAGCTTGTAACACACTCAGCTCTCAGGAGACACAGTGTCCAGTATCCTCAGCTTGTAACACACTCA
>CABFWB010004110.1:0-16383 GCA_902151455.1 Timema bartmani
ATTGGGCAAAAATCGGTAAAATAGGCTATCTGGCCCATTTAGACTTAACTTAGAACAACCAAGATTGTATAAATATTCTTCCAAAGTCCCTAAAGGCATAGATCTATTATTTTGATCATAGCTAATAAACTGTTCAGCAACATTTCAACAAAATATCTACAAGTACTGAGTTGTAGTTGATGAATAAATGAATGTCCGTCTAAAAAAAATCCTTTGTAAACCTTGGGCTCCTCTTAGATTCAGGGTCGTCTTCTATTCTGGCGAATACAGTAATTAGGTACCTTTAAATAAAGTAGTATTCAACAGAAAACAGTAATTACCTTGAAATAAAGTAGCATTCAACAGACAACAGTAATTACGTTTAAATAAAGTAACACACTTTTCCACGAGTTCATCCGCTATACATAGTCATAAAAAACACTCTATGACGTCAGTCTGAAATCGAGCTATACCAACCGAGCAACCGACACCTGTTGGCGATGATAGTGCCAACTTTTGCGGATGGAGAATGTCACGTAGTCGGCACAACTAACCCTCCGCCCGTTAATATGAGTAATATAGATCGGAACCTCTGCTTTTTCGTTCAAATATATCTTAATTTGCTCCAAAGGAATCTGTAGGTGCTGGGGATAGAACCCGGGACCTTTGGATCTGTAGCCAGGAGTTCTGACCATTAGACCACAGAGGTGGTCACAGAGTCATAGATCTGAAAATATCTATTGTCTCTGAGAATTAAAACTACCTATAATACTTGGGATTGGGCACATTGACGTTCTAAGTTCACTGACAAAAGGAATTATTAACTTGTCGTAGGACAGAACACCGAGTAGTAATAATAATAATAATAATAATAATACTTGGGTACCGATGAAAAAAATATTAAGAAATAACTTATCATGGTTGTTTTGGATCGTATCCTGGACATGAAATTGTATTTATTTACAAATTTGACAATAGTTGATGTCAAATTTAATAGCTTTGTGATTGTTCATAAAGAAGACTGAACATTCATTTTGTAGGCTTTCGCAGTCGTTATTCGAGACAAATCTTTTTTTTTTTTCCCCCTAGTGGTTCGAGTCACATCGATTAATTTACTCCCGAATGTTGTTGCATTTGCAACAAATATAATTTCCTGCGCAGAAAATGACTGTTTCAATGACAGCCGAAACGTCGTAAGTAATTTTCATCGACACGGATTAAGCTAGAGAAAAATTATTATTTTTTGCCTCAAAACTGAACATTCTTATTTATATATAGCTCAATGTAAATATTAGAAATCTCAGTGGTATGTCGTGTAGTGTTTCCAGACTAAGCAGAGCGTGTTAAAACAGTACTTACGAATTGTTCTCCCACACTCGATTGCCATCTGAGAAATCACAAATAGGCTCAACTCTACACACCTTGCAAGGGAAATGTATTTTAGCTTACACCTGGCCAATAAATGAGTGTTCTACTGAGTGATGAGAACAATTCACAGGTACGTATTAACGTGGGATTTTAGGGGAAGTTAAAAAAGGGCAGCTTTTTATTTTTCAGTTTTTGTAGCAACACTTTTTTTTTTGGGCCAAAATAAATAAAATGTTTCTACAGTAGAATCATAAGAGTTTAATTTGTCTTCACATGGGGATATCAACAGGTTGTTGAATATCTGTCATAAGCATAGCGGCATTAGATGAGATACTTTTTTAAATGAAGAGAAAAAGTTTTCATCAAATTCCAGGATATCATTTACAGATATTAAACAAATGTTGAGGTCATCATGTGAGTAAAATTGAACTTTTATTTTTTACTGTAGAATTATTTGATTTATTTTGACCACAAAACATGTTTCACATAAAAACTGCAAAAAACACTGACCTTTACTTACATCCTGTATTTTTAAACCTTAGCTCTGATTTTCCTGGCAAAGCTATACGACAAGACACTGTAAAATATACAGTAACCTTCCAAATCCTAGCATCTCTTATTTTAATTGAGTTTTATTTTTTAATGATTGAAGTTTTTTTCGATAGAATCACCCCCTTGTTCCCAGTACAACTGTAACCAAGCTTATGGTAGATAAAACCGATCACTCCATATTTTTTTAGCACCCCGTCCTACTACCCATTCGGTTTATACATATATGTACTAATAACACTAATGTGTTAGGGATTATGAAGGTTTAATTTAAATGAAGTGCACCCGCATTTGCATGGAGGGAGAGTGTAAAACCACTTAGGAAAATCTCAGTGCTCCCGACCGGGATCGAACCCCAATTTCCCTATATTTTGCAGTCTAGTCCAACAGGAAAGCAGCGCGTTAGACCATGCGGCCAACGAAGCGGGTCAACACCCCATTGCTTCTAAACTAGAAAAAAAAAACTTCAAACAAATGTTCCCATGTTATTGGCTAATCGGATGTTTAACAAAACATTAGATTACCTACCTACCCACTAAATGCTTGATCATAATAAAATAAAAGTTCAATGATAGACAGAAAATGTTTTGGAAAGTAAATTCAACGATATTGACATAAAATGATGAAATTCTTACTAATATTAGTCGATGAGAATGAATGATTGTGATAAATTGACCATCCCACCAGGATCAACCTTTTGTCCACGATTCAATTAAAGGCTTGGGTTGTACTGAACATCATATTCGCTTGCATGGAAATAATTTCTAACTCGTGATTATGTTAACATTGTGTCTGTGTGATAGTTATTTTTTATTTCGAGTTTCTATGTTACTTTTTTTGTTTTTCGTATTTGTTAACAATTATTTTAATTATCTTTCTCTCAATCTGATTATGTACGTACTATATAACTATATAATTTATTTTGATTGCTGTGTATTTCTTTCAATAAATCAATGTTTCAATATAATAATGAACAGTGAATTATGTTAATTATAAAATATAATTTATATTATTATTGAGGTAAAATATTATATAAACCTCTTCTGAAAAATAATTGCCTTTGAAGCTGTGTCTAAAAATATTTTATATGGAGCTTTTACTGAATATTTTTTATTGAATACTAAATATCAAACTATATATTATATTAAATTATTTTCAAATAAAATACCATAATTGATTGTTTTTAAAGAATTTTTTAAAGAATATTTGGCCATGATACAATTCAATAAATGTCTACATGCTATACACAAAACTTTTATTTTGTGAAAACAATTTATTTTCTTTAATTAAATTACTTAATTACTATTTCAGGAGAGTTTATTTTAATCTGCTGATAGATCTGTATAAGTGTATTTTACTAACATGTGAAAAATAAGTGTAAAGAGTATTATATTCATCGGCTTGGTGAATGTGTTAAGTCACTTTGTTAAGTCATTTAAAGTGACATGTCAGCAGTTTATCCTGGTTGATTCACAGTGTCTAGTTCCATTTAATAAGACTGTACAATGATTTTTTTTAATCCCCACGACTTATTACCTGTTCAGGTTATACACGTATATGATAATTACTCCATGGATAGGGATGAGGAAGGAAGCATTTGAGGGGTAATCTACCCGCATTTGCGTGGAAGGAGAGTGAGAAACCATTTTAAGGAAAACCACCCTCTGTAGATCGGGCCAGGGTTCGAACTCCGATCTTCCCGTCGTCAGCAGGCCCGTTTTACACGAGAGTGACGCCTTAGACCATTCGGTCATTGAAGCAGGTTATTAGTAAATCGTTCTCTTTCCAGCTAGTTTCAAACTTTACCTTTGAAGTCAATACACAAGCATTCGCTCACTACATTATCGTGTGTGTGGTTGCTCAAATTAATATCACGGGGTGCGGGGTGGGTGACAGTTTCAATTGACAGAAAAGCAACCTCAAACTAACTATTTAAGATTATAGATAGTGTTTTATAATTTTTGTATTATTATTATCATACTAAACATTTTGTCGTTTCTTCTATTTTTTGTCATATAAAAACTTTTTACTTTTTCGAACATTACGAGAAAAAAAAAGCAATTGCCTGATTGTGCCTTCATCTATAAACTGACTGACTTGTGCCTAACTATGAAAATGAAGGGATTATAGTTATTGTGCCTTGCAAGATGTATTGTCGAAATATTACTATTTTAAATAAAAATAATTGGTTTTTATTATATTTGAAAAAAATGTTTGATCTTTACCCTTATTCGCACGAGTAGATGAAAACATAGAAACAAATATTTCCACATTTATTATTTTACCTCCCTTTCCTTTGACTTGAAGTTATTACAAGTTTTATGAAACCCTTCAATTTTAAAATGTTTCAATATATATATGAGTGTATTATTTCATCAAACAAAGTGCCAGTATACATTTACAGGTCTGCACATAGCTTTTATTTTTATTTTCTACGATTTTGCTGGTCGTACAATGAGTGCCAGTAATGGCTGTCATATTCTCTTTACAGTAAAGCACTCGAGTTACGCGGTTAAATTTGATCTGAAGGTTTTCCCGCGAGTTTAAAAACGGCGTAAATCGAATTTTGCCTAATTACGACTTATTTTTGACATAAACTTTTGTTTCAAAATATAGTTAAAGATAAAATAGGCTCTAAACAAAATCGTGATTGCACTATCGGCTACGCATGAGTCTTAAATAAAGAACGCAGTCTATTAAGTTTAAAGTGGTGCTTGACAGAAAACGTTGCTAGTCGTAAGTCAAAACACCGTGACTACGTAACTCAAATCCGAGTAGCTTGAAACCGCGTAAGTCGAGGACTTACTGTATTTGAATTTGAGTTGTTTTTAACTGTGATGATTAATTTACAGCTAAATAAATAAAAGTGAAAAGGTATGGGTTTTTTTAAACTTTAAGTGCCTCTTTGGTGCCTATGTATTGTAGTTATTTTGTTTCAATTAAGAGATCTCATTTGTTACTAAAATATACCAGTGTTTCCTAAACTGTGTTACGCGTACCCTCAGAAGGACTTCAAGATGTATGCGATGTAGGCTTCTGTTAAGCTATATAAATATATATTTTTAACATTAAGTCTGATAAACAAATTAACGCAGATTTTGACGAGATCTCAAAATATTTTATAAGCCTTTATTTCCGTTCGTCACAGATTTAACATACAACCAAACATGTATTAAAATTCGGAACACTTGTTTATGCTTTTTATAATATTAGTTATTTGTTTCCCCCCTTGTTTGTTTTTTAAAATCTGGAAGGGGTGCTTTGGTTAGGTCATAGGGGTAAAAGTAGTGTAGAATAATTACTTCTAACTCATCATATTTGTTTCCCCCCCTTGTTTGTTTTTTAAAATCTGGAAGGGGTACTTTGGTTAGGTCATAGGGGTAAAAGTAGTGTAGAATAATTACTTCTAACTCATCAAGATGGCCACCATGGACAGGTTCTGACAGGTCAATGGACAGGTTCAGACAGGTCCATGAAAGCCGTCTTACTGAGACAGAAGTAATTATTCTACACTAATGGTAAGTGACTAACTAAATTTTGGGAAACACTCTGAAATAGGGTGTTAATTTATAGAAAGGTGTGTGAGTTTTATTTGCATAATTTATGAGGTTAGACTTTTGAAAATAACTGAGTGAAAATAAGATTGTATATCGCAATTTAAAATGTGTATGGTGAGAATGGATTTGTGAAAGGATAGCTGATGGCTCTTTGACGAATTAACCGATTTTGTATGTGCATTCTTTTTATCCAATAAAATGTGTACCACTTCAATGACTGTAACTATTGATCATTACACATGACATGTGCTAAAAAATCATTGCCAACTCGTTTATATTTTACATATAAGCTATTAAGAGCCCGTCTCCCATCACGGATAGCACCTAAATCCAATATCATCGGTGAAGTAACTGCAGGTCCTATGAAGAAAAGCTTTATCTTCACTCTCTCTCAGTTAACTGTTGCCAAGCCTCCTCTATCTCGGTTATGTTGGGAGGTGGTGTGTTGGGGTAGGAAGTAGCTACTGGCAACCTCGACTAACCAGCGTTGTGAAACTTTTTTTTTATATTTGAGGAGAGATTGACTACACAAAAACGAGAGAATGACAACGCTGTTTACCATTAGTAGCCATGCAGTTCCCTCAGAGATGATATACAGTGTAACTTAGTTGGGCACTACAGCTTGAACCCGACTTCTCATTGTGGTGCGGTTTTCTGCCTTATTCTTTATAGAACAAGACGTGTATTAATCACAACTTGTGAATGTGTGGAATGCCAGGCCTCCACCGTGGTTCGGATCCCACGTTAAACTGTAGGTCCTCCATTTCATCTCACAATCACCCTACCATTACACATTAGCGTAAGTGCGTACAACCCGAACGGGTAGTAAGACGCGGTGCTAATAATAATTATTATTATTATTCTTTATAAAAAGTGGAATTAAGACCATTAAAACATTTTTAGCATTTTTCTTAACATGACAAAATTGAAATATAGTTATTTATAAAATACTACCTTGTTGTCTAGGGATCAGAATTTCTGGATACAGATCCAGAGGTCCTAGGTTCGATCCCCGGGGTTTCCAGATTTTCTGTGAAGCAGTGGGGTCTGGAACGAGGTCAAACTCACCCTAGTGAGGACAAATAAGGGACTAATTGAAAGAAAACGTAGCGGTTCGAGTAATTTTAAAATTAAATTACCATTTGATCAATTTAATTGATTCCAATTTCACTGTTCTCAAGTGAAGAGTGCATAAAATTGCACTTTGATACGTTTTCTGGTTCGAGCGTGATGTTTTATTTAATATCCCGATTAATCGGTCAGGAGGCGGACATTTTAATGCTAGTAATGAGTTTAGGTTTTATTGTAAAATGGATTATTTTACGTCTGAGAAAATAACCAAATAGAAGAATAGAGGGGAAAAGGGAGGAGAGATGGGGGGGGGAGGGGGTGAAGCCACATCACACACATTCTACAGTACAACATCTTTTATATTTCAAATCTCATAAGGACCCCACCCAATACTCTTTTTTTTAAAATTAAGTTTTAAAAATACAGAGACCTCTTTTAACCATAAACTAAAGTGTATTGGAAGAGTCTCGTGATTTTCTAACAGATGGCAGCACTAATTAAATTTTAGTTAAAATTTTTACTTTCCTCCTTTTTCCCTTGTACCCTTCATATTGTATTTTTTTCCAATAATTTTGTTTGTTGGGAATCCTATGTAATAATATTGTTTAAAAATGTAATTAATTCTGATGTATTGACGTTTTATTCCTTAAAAAGATTTTATCGATTTCCATGTCAAAGAAATTCATCCTAAAGTTTTTATTATATAATCAGACATTCTAGGTTGAAACTTTTGTAATGGTAATATAATTAATTGTAGATATTAAATAATAAAAATAATCATAAAAAGTTTTTTATCGAATCTGTATTAGAATATTATTTAAAAAAATGGAAAAATAATCAAATACTATCATAAACCCATAGATTTGCACCTGTTAAAAGATATATAAAGGAACTTGTTAATATCTTAGCTTAAAATATTAAATATTTACACTAGTTGATTTAATTGCATATTAAATTTACTTAACAAAACAGAAGAAAGGCCTACAGTGCCTTCAATGACTAAAAGTAGCATTTTAAAAACAGAGTTACAGTTATAAAAATAATGATTATACATATATAAACTATAGTGTATATTATTGTGATGAATTACGTCCCTGATATATTTTGTAGTGTCCTGTATATATTTGTAAATAAAATATAATTTAATTTGATGAACATTTATAATGTATTTATTTTTGGAAATAATGTTGAAAATAATACTATAAAATGAAAAGTTGTAAATTAAAGGTATTATTTATTGAATAATGCAAATGAATCGCTGCAACTATCAATTTTTATTTCTTAACCGTTGTTTTTTTGTAGAGGAAACGCACATGTTTTGGGCCAATAGTCTTGGTAACTATGTTACACTAGGATGTAATAGTCTTTAAGAGAAATATTTTATTTTCACTAGAAAAACAAAGCATTTGTAATACTGTTTGATCAATAAAATTACTATTCTGTAATGTGATTTATATCGTATTCATTCATTTTATTCACAATTACCTGTACCTAATTATCTACCTCATGTTTTATATGTAAAACCAATTATTATTTTTAATCACCGTGCCTTACTACCCGTTTGGGTTTTAGGCTTATGTACTAATTACGATAATGTGTTATGTACTAAATATGGTAATGGTTTTAGGGATTAGGAAGGTTATATTTAGAAAAAGTGTACTCAAATTTGCGTGGAAGGAGAGTAAGATTTTTTAAAAACCAGCCTCAGTACACCTGACCGATATTCGAACTTCGATCTCTCCGTCATCAGTCTAGTATACTGCGAGAGTAGCGCGTTAGACCATGTTACTTATTACGCTAATGTATTAGGTACGAGGAAGGTTGAATCTAGAGGAATTGTACCGAGATTTGCGTGGATAGAGAGAGAGAGAGAGAGAGAGAGTGGCAAATCAATTAGGAAAATAACAAAACAATATACCTTGCTGGAATTCAAACCCCGACCTTTTTGTCACTTGCCAAACAGACCAGATGAGGGTGATTCCTCGGTTCGCTTGTTCATTGTGACGTGGGTTTAGTTATATACAGTTAAAACTAAGTCACTTCCGGAAAAATGGAAAAAAATGACGCCTGGACACGGAAATTAACCCGGGACCTTTGGCTTGGTACTCCAATTCTCTAACCACTGAGCTATCCAGGGATCGTCCCTGGTTCAAGGTAATTCTTCACTCGTATTTTAAGGCAGAGTCTTAATATATACAGCTTGCTTAAACAAGATTAAGGTGGGGATGTAGGAGACACGATAAAAGGTTTGTTTTGGCAGATTTTATGGCGAAACTTTTTTTTTTACCAAAATAAATCAAAGATTGCTCCAGTAAAAACATAGTTTAATTTTCTTCACATGGTGTTATCAACATTTTGTTGTCACGAGCATAGCAGTATTAGATGAGAAACTTTTTAAATGAAGATAAATAGCTGTCATTAAATTCCAGGACATCCTTGACAGATATTTAACAGCTGTTGATATCACCGCGTGAAGAAAATTAAACTCTTATATTTGTACTGGAGCAATATTTGATTTATTTTACCCAGAAAAATGTTTTAATATAAAAATTGCAAAAACTTTGACCTTTTCTCGCGTCCCCTACACCCCCACCTTAAAAAATTATTCTTGTGAACACTCAGTGGGTCCTATCTATCTATAATAATAAAAGGAAGTGTTTGTTTGTTTGTTTGTGATACCCAGCCAAATCTACGGCACGCAGAGATCTGAAATTTTTAACATAGGTGGACGGAAGGGGGTCCGAATGCACTCCTCAAAGCAAGATTTTTAAATATTTAATTAGCTTTTTAATTAGGCTAATTTTAGCAATTGTTTAAAGAAACTATTTTTAATCTGGTTTAGAATTACGTTTCAGAGATAACGTTTCCATTTGAAATCGGGCACCATGGGGGAGGAAGGAGGGCCTTATATAATTCTTATACCACAGTGGGTCACGGGCAAAGCCGTACGGGATTGCTAGTTATTAATAATTAATTTTTAAAAATATGGTTTTCTCAAAGAAATGACTACTGGTAAGACCAAAAACATACTCCCGAATATAAAGTGTTTAATAGACCCCCTTTTTACTTCCCACAAAAATGCATCAGGTAGGGAAACGTGCTGATATAAAAAAACCTACATCATTCGATGCACAAAGATCCATTCTCCGCTCACTACCTGTTCAGGTTATACCTAAACATAATTACATGAATGAGGTAGGTATGAGCTAGAATATTTGAGCGGAAATACATAAAGGCTAGAAACAAATTGGGTTTATAACGTTATTGAGTGGAACTGCCCGGTAGTAGGAGAACAAAGAGATGAGGAAAATACAAATTATAATAAAATTTGTGTTGTAACACCACCCTATCCTACCCCGCCTCTTCCGCCATTAAATGGCATCATTATATTCGCAAAGATCCATTATACGCTCCTATACCAGTAGTTACCTTTCGTTTCCGGAACATTTAGCTCTTAATGATCAACAGAAATACTCGTACGTGGATTTTTGGACTTTTCACAGTGGAAAATGTCAACATTTAAACAATGTTTACACGTCTATATATGTTTGGGGTCTTATAGAACGGTTTTGTGATATAACATAATATTATTCGTCTGAGCTACATCATTCATAGCTCAGTAGCGGAAAGATTAGCCAGTAGCCAGTAGCCAGTAGCTCAGGGGACACTTGAATGTACATCCTTTTCCATGAAAGTTATTATTTATATTAGCACCGCGTCTTACAACCCGTTCGGGTTGTACGCACTTACGCTAATGTGTAATGGTAGGGTGATTGTGAGATGAAAGGCAATCAGATAAATCTGTGCCGGGACCGAGGATTGAACCCCGGACCTCCAGCACAGAAGTCTGACACCTTACCCCTAGATCACCAGGTCACCTCCGTGGAAGTTCTTTCCATGTCACGATGAGATGAGGTGATGGTGATAGTATGTTGGTGATAGTGAGTATGAGGGTGTAGAACCAAGGTAAACACTTAAACCTGACTTAAGGCTAACTAATCACACCTGGTGACTGTTGGGGTAGTTCCTCTTTCGGTAAAAATACCCAAGCCACCAGCCGGGAATCGAACCCGGCACCCCTAGTCTCGTAGTCAGGCGCTCTAACCACTACACCACGGGGTCAGTTGTTAATTCTAGTAAACATTAAACTCGTGTACTGTTTAAAGGTTCTGTCAATATTTAACCTAAAGCAACATTTAATTGGCAATATCTCAGCTGTCTAGGGAGCCCATATTTAAAAATAAAATAAAATGAGCACAACTGCCCAAAGCTTTGACACCGGTACTTCCGCGATTTAGCAGCTGCGGAGACAAAATATAGTGAGGGGGGAGGAGAGGAAATATTTCTCTCCCGGATACCAAGATAGGAGAGAGGAGGGGTTGGAAGGAACAGCAGGACACGTCCAGAGAGAGAGAGAGAGAGAGATGTCCCCGAGAACCGCGAACACGCGCCTACCCCGCCCTGTAATCACGCGGGCAGGACAATTACCGCCCGTTACACCGGTGACACCGTTCACCCGTTCCCTCCGGCCACCGAGACTTACCCGTCCGGGCTGTCCGCATATCTTACACTGATAGGAGGGTAAGGCAGGAGGAAGGTAGGAATTAAAAAAAAAAAAATGTTACACGACCTGATTTGGTGGTCGAATGGTCTAACGCGCTACTCTCGCAATATACTAGACTACCAATGAAAGGGAGATCAAGGTTAGAATCTCGGTCTGGTGTCCAGAGGGTCGTTTTCCACTCTCCCTCAGAGCAAATGCGGGTACATTTCCTGTTGATGTAACCTCCCTAACCCATAACTCTATTAGCGTATATATAAGTGTTTAGCCTGAACGGTGCTAAAAGAAAAGGAACACTCATTTGTGCGAAGGAAAATAACGAGAAAGTCATTTTATCTAAAAAAAATACTTTTAATAACCCAGTGGAAATTTTAACCGCAGCTGACAAACCAGTCAAGACTGTACTAACGTCTTTGTCCGCATGCCCACCGGTGCGGGGTGTCTTTCAGACAAGAAACATATAGTCAGGCTACCATTTATTGACACTTTTCTGTCAGTACTTTCTTAACACCAAATTGTTGGGCAAGGAGTTTAATTTAGAGTAAGTGTACCCGAATTCGCGTGGAAGAAGAGTGGAAAACCATTTAGTAAAAACCACCCTCAGTACACCCGGTTGAGATTCGAACCACTGAACTGTACGTAATCAGGAGGCCACCATTGACAGCAGATATAAGATAATTAATTAAAGACACTGTTTTGTCGATGTTAACTACATCTATTTGAATAATTAGAATAGTTAAATTATCGAACAAGTCACTCCCATATTAAGATGGACTGGCGATGATTGGAGGATCGAGGTTCGAATCCTGATCGGGTGTACTGAAGGTTTTTTTCTTGGATGATTTTTCACCCTATCTACACGGAAATGCGGGTACAATTGCTCTAAATTCATCCTTCCTAATCCCTAAAACATTAGCGTAATTCAGGAGTGTAGTAGTGCAGCGGGAACGCCGTTACGGCTCTGCTTTTCGTTGAAATATATTAAAAATAATTTTGTTTTAGTAAAGTTGTATACTATGCAATTCTAAGCTAACTAATTGATTTTATATCAATACTAGCTTTTACAAGTCACGGCTTCACCCGCAATAATTGATAAAAATCTTTTAATTTTTAACTAAACTGTTTCGGTCATAAATCAAACTTTTTTTTTTTTAATATCTATGCGTTTTTCTCAGCTTTAGTTGTAAATAATATTTCTGTATTATGCTATTTTTACTTTAACATTTTAATTATAATCACATTCATATTTACTCGTAAATTTAAAATCACAATATATCTCTGAAAAGTTTAAACATTAATATTGTAAAATTAATGTAAAATCAAAGGATGGGAATATTCCTATATGTTATTACAGGACATACTCTATCTACGTACAAAGTTTCATTCGAATCCGTTCAGCAGTTTTGGCGTGATTGAATAACAAACATCCAAACACACAAACTTTCGCATTTGTAATATTAGTATATATCAATATTATATTAAAACTTTTGTTCTTACAATAAATTCTGATGAAATTTACTGTGATCTATGTGAATTTTTGTAATTTTTAGGGGAAGTGCTGTAAGTTACTGCCTTAGTAGCTTCTAAAGGCATTTATGTTTGTGAAATTTTGTTCCTACGGCGGCTGGGGGTCCAAATCCCTCCCCCCCTTCAACTTCTGGGTTGATACGGTCTTGCATTACGGCACTACTAAATTTACGACTACACCCCTGGCGTAATTAATACATATGCTATAGCCCGAACGTAAAGTAAGACACGGCGCTAAAAAAGTGGACTATTATACCGCTAGGTCTAGGTCTATGTCTAGTGCATGAAAATAAAGTATAATTTCAACAAGAAAAAAGAAAAATTTTAAAGTTATAATGAGATATTCTACAATTTATTTTCATATTGTTCGCCTATACTATGTAGCCAAATTTTGTTACCAGGTATCGAAAGAAAGGTATCGATACTGTACTCATTAAGAGTATCGGAAGAAAAATATCGATACCTTACTAATATCGAAATAAGTATCGATAGCAGTAAGTATCGGTATCGATATTTTAATCTGGAAAAATATTTTTTCCTATCTAGTAACCAAAAATTCCAACTTTTGCATCAAAATTATATTTTCATATTTATTTAAACACTGAAAATTATCATGGTTTTTAATAATCTGAAACAAATTTTACAAGATGCTTTTCCGCTATCCAACCATTTTAAAAAAACTTCCATAATTCACTTACGGGAGGTGCCATTTTTTTTAGCCACATACGTCGTTTATATACTCTATCAAGATAGATTATTAATTATTGACAAAAAATAGAAGAATGGACGTCTTTCCCTGATTCATCTGCTTAAACAACGCACATAAACTTTTCTGCTTCGTCTGCTTGAGGTACCCTCGAGTTGACTGAGTTCATTGAGTTGACTACAAAAGGTTATTTTGTTTAGCTTATTGATAAAGGAAGGGGTAGTAAGACTGGTCGCCACTCTCCCTGTCACCTGGTCAGGTATCAACAAATATGAAGGAACAGCTATGAATGTATGAAGAGCTAAAAGAGATAGAATGCTATAGTTTCAGAAAATAAGTGAGAGTTGAGAAACTGTTGTTTGTTCTTCCTCCACAGTCCACCTTAGTAAACATTTAGTACCAGCTTGAGTGAAGATAGAACAAACATTGTTTCTTTCGATACTGGAGTGTGAGTACTAATATCAGTAAAAGTATAGGAAAAAAAGTATCGAGTATAGAAATACTAGCATCGAAAGGAATATATCGATATTAATAAAGTGTCGCTACTTTTTTCACATCCCTAACTAGGGGGTATATTTTGTAACAACTACTAGCTTAGGCCACCACAGTGATACTCACACGGCCAACTAAAAACCATAACGGCCTTAGTACACCCGATATCACCTCTGAGGTAGCTGCAGGCCTTTGGGAGAAAAGATTTATCTTCGCTCTCTCTCAGTTAACTGTTGCCAAATCCCCTCGCTCTCAGTCATGTCTCAAAGTGGTGTGCTGGGGTAAAGCCCCATCTACAGAGCCCGTAAGCTTCACGTCCTTATAGTCCTTAAGTCCTTAAAAAAAAGGAAATTAATTCTACACAGTCTGTACACGTATCGTTAATCACGTGACCGTGCAAACCATCGAGAAAGTTGGAAACAACGTCCAATTAAACTCTTCGAAAGAAGTTTTTTTAGAGTTAGGCGCAAGCAAACGATATCACAGCTGAATAGGCCTCATTATTAACACAAGTAACTACACAATATATTTTGATAAAACGTCCAGGATAGGCTACAGTTGAAAGGTAGGTTAAGTGCAGTCACAAATAATATATTTAAAACATGAGCTAGTCGGTGTAATTGCTGTGATAATGTCATTGGTGCTTTCATTTGGATGCGCGCGCAAGTTTAATTCGCTTGTGATTGGTAGTCCTTAGCAGTCCGTATCGACTAGTCCTTAAAAAGTTAAAGTTGAGTCAACTTCCACGGACTGATAAGGATAAGGACACTGTAAACAGTGCAATCTGTTAGTGTGGAGTCGATATCTAACGAAGTACTACGCACTTACGGATACGGAGCCTGTAAACGGGGTTTAAGAAGGAGCAACTGGCAACATCGACCAACCAGCATTGCAAAACTTGTCTTATATATGAAGGAAGACTTACCACACTAAGACGAGAGAATGACAACGCTGTTTCCTAATAGTAGCCCTGCAGTTCCCCCAGAAATGATATCCATTGTAGTCGTCGTGTGTACCCCTTGAGGGGTGAGGCGGAATTTACCCGTGGTGCGGGTGTGTACCCCACGCATGACCTTGGGGCACATAGCCGGCCAACAGGTGTCGCACCACGCAGCACCAAAAAAAAAAAAAGATCAAATAAAAAGATGCCGACAATCGCCTCGCGGTCCACCCAGTCATTAGCCCCTTGTAAGGGGTGGGGAGGGAGGCAGACGTGACTAGAGCCTGTACCTAGATAGAACACACACACTTCCGTCACCCGGATCGGTGATCGAACAGTCAAACGCTTCACTCCCGTGTCAGATGGGGATATCAGGGTTCGATACTCGATCGAGTGTATTGATGATGTTTTTACTTTGTTTTCCCACTCTCCCTGCATGCAAATACGGGTCCGGATCGATGTTCAAATTGTCTTAGGCGTCACTTTCCCAATAGACTAGACCACCGATGGCGGGGAGGTCAGAGTTCGAATCCTGGTCGGGTGTACTTAGGTTGGTTTAAAGGGTTTTCCACTCTTCCTCCACGCGTATGCGGGTACACTTTCTATATATATTCAAACTTTCTCATCCCTAAAACATTAACGTAATTAATAAATAGGCCTATATTCATACAATCCTCAGGCGTGGTGAAAAATTAACCAAGTCAGTTGGTCTAAAAATGTAGACCAAGCTACTTTAAGCTAATCTACTTGAAATTAAATAGATTTTAAGCCTAATGACATTCTGTGTCGAATTTCCATACAAATTAATTTAGTCTTATTTATCAATTTTTTAAAATTTGATTATTTTTTTTAAGTAGGATATAATTGTGTGTTTTTTAATTTCTATTCGAATATATTTTTCTAAGCGGATTGCATCTTAACTTAACGCTCCTAAGCAATCTAATCACTCTCATTCTTAGAAACCAATGTACGAAACAGAAATAAAGGAAGAAAAGTAGTAGTTATTCCTATGCGGTCTCGTTTTTACCTGCTGGTTAACATTTACCCCCTTCCTCCGACGAGTATAAACACAAACTCTACTATTTTCGCCAGGACAGTATTGACTTGCATTTCAAAATTACCTTTTCCTTGTTTTCCATTATAGATAGACATTTGCTTCCAAGGAACTTTTTAATCTACATCCTGGCAGGAAGATTCCTACAGAACATTTACCTTAGTAAACTAAATAACCTGAGCTGTAAATCATTTTAAAATAGCACGTTTGAAAAAAAAAACTACTTTAAGGACATTACTTACCTGTGACGTATCACCAAGCCAAGATATAATGTATCCTGTTAGTATAAATAAATTTTATTCGTCGAGTTTTAAAGATATCATTGAAATAAACACAATTTTTTTTAAGCATAATTCTTTAAAAAATAGTTTTATATCGTCACAAAAAAAATTTTTTTTGATCGAAGTATTTTTGTTGTTATTATTATTACTTAGCACCGTGTCTTACTACCCGTTTGGGTTATTCGCTCAAGTACTAATTACGCTAATGGATGAGGAATTGGGAGCGTTGAATTTAGAGGAAGTGAACCCGCATTTGAGTGGAGGGAAAGTGGAAAACCATTTAGGAAACCCCCCCCCC
>CABFWB010004110.1:31038-41381 GCA_902151455.1 Timema bartmani
TAATGGTAGGGTGATTGTGAGAGGAAATTGAGGACCTACAGTTTAACGTGGGATCCGAACCACGGTGGAGACCTAGGACTCCACACATTCACAAGTTGTGATTAATACACATCTTGTCAGAGGTGAAGGAAGGGTTTGGCAATCAGATAAATCTGTGCCGGGACCGAGGATTGAACCCCGGATCCCCAGCACAGAAGTCTGACACCTTACCATTAAACCGCCAGGTCACCTGGAAGTATGTTAAAAGGGAGGTTAGTAAGAATATTGATAAGACAAGTTCAATTAACGAAGGACATTGAATTAGTAAAAAGAAATAGACACTAAATAATATTTAAATGTTTTATTCAAAAGTATGGGTTAGTAATTATTATTTACCAACTCTACTGGTTTACAAGTATATTTTCTAATTTATCCCGGCCGAACCTAATATGTGTCAGCCAGTTGGAGGAGGCTACCCAACATTTTACGAAATATTTGAAGTGCTCCTACAAAACAAAAAACAAAAAGTTATGAACTTATTTCCCTAGACCATGCGGTCACCAAAGCGGGTCATAAGCTTAATAGCATTTCTAATTTTACATTTATAAAATGTAGAGGTATTTGCGAAATTGGTCCATGATGCGTCGACCGACCAATTTGTTGTTTTTTATCGTGGGATACATTTTTTATTTTTCAAAACTTCCACCAGAACTAAGGTGTCCCGAGTATTATTTTGATGTGAACGTGTGGAGAATCGTCTTCATGTCCAATTACTCCGACGGTAGAAGTAGGTCGTACAGTAAGTAGATCTCTCTTCATACCCTCACGACCGAATTAAATGTTATTATGTGAAAAAGAAGTCTCTAAAAAAAACACAGAAGATGAACGAACGTGACATTTCCACCCCCTCCTCCCTCTAGCCAACTCTAACCTACATCCAACGAAAACCTAAATAATTAGGGGGGGGGGGATCAACACATTGGTGGACTCACGTACTAAACGCTAAGCTCATATAAATATTGGTTTTCCAGTCATAAGCGGGGGTTAGAGTTCAAATCCCGGGGCTATGATTAATGAATATATTTTATTCTAAAGGGTTTTCCTACTTTTTTCCTTCAAACAAATGCGGGTTTATTTCTTTTAAATTCTACCTTCCACATCCCTTACCCGTTAGTACAATTAAAATTATACATAATTTTTAATTGTTAACTTATATACATAATTTTAATTGTATATGTAATATTAATTGTATGTGGGGCCTATATATAATTTTAACTGTACTAGCGGCTAAGAGATGTGGAAGGTAGAATTTAAAAGAAATAAATGCGCATTTGTTTGAAGGGAGAAAGTAGGAAAATCCTTTAGAATAAACTATCCTCGTTAAACATGGCTCCGGGATTTGAAATATATATATATATATAAAAGAAATGGGACTTTTGAATCCTTGATTCCTTGACACCTAGAATCATTAAATCCCTAAATCCCTCAAATTCTGGGGTATCCAAGAGATTAAAGATTCGATAAAAATCTCAAATAAATATCTCGAATACAAAAAGTGAGACCTTAACTTGAGATCACAATTTTTATGCAATTACTGGTGAAAGCAATTGTGTAACTGGGGAAATAAAATAACAAATAAAAAAACGAACCAAATCGTGAGGAAATAATTAATTTACTTAACAAGTGACAAAATAAATTACAACAGTCACCAAACCGTTAATAAAGTATTTTTGTTAAATTCAATTTATATATTTTTATTTTTATTTTACATTTTATGAAACAGGCCTACGCAAAAAACGTCATTCAGTAGCGTGGCTGGGTTATGGGTCTTGGATTCGATTTCCAGCATGGTCAAAAAAATTATCATCGGTGAAATGTGTGTCTACCCTCTCAGAGTGATGAATTAATAGCCGGGGGAATGGATGTTGTGTCTGTTCTAGATTTAAGTTAAGTTTATAAGTCGTGTGTTGATATAATCAGTCAGTTCATATATTGGACGTTCAATATCTCTAATAAATGGGGAGGGGGGGAAACAAACACGATAACAATTTATCATTTGTTTCTGACAATAGTTTACCATCTTTAAAGAAACATTGATCAAATATATATATTATATCACGACAAGGCAAGGAGTCGTAAAACCAATCATTTTCAAAGTTTTATTTTATCTGCTTCTTCATCAACATGCAAAAAAACAACAACAAAAATTCTAGAGTGTGTAATGGCTAAAAAACAAACAACGGCCGTTCGAAATTTGATCGTTTGTTTCGTTGAGTTTTATTTCAAATTTGGATTATTAAACATTAACCTTAACCGTGGTTGAATGGTCTAAGGCAGGGTTAGAAAATCTATGACACGCGTGAACATGATTTGGGTGATAAAACTACGTATATAAAATAAACATTAAACACAACTTTTCCTGAGTTGGTGTAATTTTTTGAAGTCAATGGTTAGAAATCGTCTTGGCTAGTATGATTTTGGTAGGAAGAACAGTAGAAGTTAGTTACTAAAGTTACTAAAACCATTTTAATATATTCATACATAAAGTCATGTCATCTGCAGCCGTCACTTTAGATAGATATAATAAATAACTATAAAATAACACAAATAATAAAGTAAAATGTTATCAGTGTTGGCCGCAAAGAAATATGTTTGAATTTACTCTACTGTTCTTCCAACCAAAATCGGAGTATACTTGAGCACATCTTGTGTAATTTTTAAGACAACAAGCTATGAACCGAACCGAACATACATAATATCTTGGTTAGTAAATACAACATGTTTCAAACTAATGTGGAAAATATTATATACATATTAAAATCAGAAACTAATATAAGCTTACTGTCCTGGTTTTTTTTTTCACCCAAGATGCTACTTTAAATGTTTTTACTTTTAAGTTATTTTAATTAGCGTTGTCCAAGATACTCACTTAAACAATTTAAGGAATTTTCCTTCTTTAAATTTAGGCATTATTAAAATATTTAAGATTTAATTTTATCTATTCATTATGTTTAATAATATTCAACACGATTTTTAATTACTCATTAAAAAAAAGAGGTGGCACACTAGACTAGTTTAAAACTCAGTTAGTCCTCAAGCGGCACACTAGACTAGTTCAAAACTCAGCTAGTCCTCAATTGGCACACTAGACTAGTTCAAAACTCAGTTAGTCCTCAAGTGGCACACTAGACTAGTTCAAAACTTAAGCTAGCCCTCAAGTGGCACACTAGACTAGTTTAAAACTCAGCTAGCCCTCAAGTGGCACACTAGACACGACCGAGATTCGAACCCTGATTTCCCCATCATTGGTGGTCGAGTCTTTTGCTATAGTGACGCCTTAAAACATTCGGCCACCGAAAAAGATATTATTATTATTATTATTATAGTTTAAAAAAAACATGTCTAGGTAATATTTATAAAATCTATTAGTATTATTGTAAGTAAGTTTATTTACAAGATACATAATTAATTACTTGGTGATGGTAATAAGAGACCAATAATTAGTTTGAAAGAAATTAAAATGTTTATTTAGTTTAGTAATTTAATTTAAACTATAGAGTCGAGGAAATTAAATAATTTTAGACAGCCCTGAGTACCACGTGTCAAAGTGGGCACGTGTGCCATACAGTCCAATCTTCATAGGAAGGACCTTATCTGACAGCTGGAAAAATGACTAGATCTACCTTCACGCATTCATACGCCAAGTCATGTGATTCTTAACCTGTCACTTTTAATAGATGGTGATTCCAATAAAATAAATAATATTGAGATTCGAATTCTATCCTGTCCATCACCAACAAACCTGTATATCTGAGCCTGACGTTTTGTCCGTATGTCCACCAATAAGTGGTGGTAGGGTGGGAATGAAAGTAGACACGTTATAGCCAATCTTGAAGCACATTCGTCGGATATCCCGACAACCTATTTAACAAAATAACAAGTAAAATCATTCCTTTTCTTTATGTTAGCATTATTCTCTCCATTTCTCCCTTTTCCCCTATACCTTCCTCTTTTCCTTTTACTCCTAACCCAACAATATATGTCTATAAAAGAATAAAAGCCGGAAAACATTAAATAGTAGCTGACGGAATCAAGGTGACATTTTGTTTGGTTCGTTGTCACNGGAGAGAAAAACAGGGCCTTTTTAAGTCTTACTTCTCGAAAATGGATTTGGAAATGAAAAAAGAAAAATCTTTCGTTCCAGCCGTAGATTTTGTTTAGGAGCCGGGAAAAAGATGGCCGGTGGAAGGCGATCTTGAGCACCTTAAAAGGGACATATTATAGTCGGAAGGAATATGAACGTACGGGGAACAGGCCCCCTTCAGTGCAATAGTATACTATATCACGATCATGAACATTTTTTTAATATCTTATGTTTTTTTTATATGTCACAGACAATGATCATGAGTATAAATTCTGTTCTTTTAGGTTGTTGAAACCTTTTTATAATTGATTTTTTTAGTTTGTTTGTTTTTCAATGTGAATTTTTAGTCAATATTGGCTTTGTTTGCGTCCTCGTTTGACCAATTTTAGGCATTTTTAATTATGTTTTAGGTATTTACTTTTATAATATATTTTTAAAATACAATATAAACATAATTTTGTTTATCACATAATTGTCGGAATGAGATTGTAGGCAGTGAACTTGGTACCCTCTTTGCTTGTTTGGTTGTAAAATACACATCCCTGGTGATAATATTATAATATTGCACGTCTGGGCTACATCACCTGTAGCTCAGTTTGTGTAAAGATCAGCCAGTACTAACGTACCGTTGTACAGGGGACGCCTGAATGTACTAATAGTACATCCTTTCTGTGGAGGTTCTTTACATGTCCCGATGAGATGAGATGATGGTGATGGTGATAGTGAGTGTAAGTGTGATAGTGATTATGAGGGTGTGGAACCAGTGGAAACACTTAAAACCTAACTTAAGATGAATTAACCAAACCCTGGTGACCTTTGATGTAATTCCCCTTTCGAGAAAAATACTCAAGGTACCAGCCGGGAATTGAACCTGGAACCCCTAGACTCATAGTCAGGTGCACTGACCACTACACCACGGGTCCATCTCACATTCGCGGTGAGACTGAAACTAGTCTGGAAAGGGTTGCTTTGGGAGAGAATATATATATATATTTATTTTCTGAAGCAGGGTTCGATCCCCGGTCACTCGAGATTTTTAGTGAAGTAGAGGGCTTGGAACGGAGTCAAATCAGCCTCATGAGGACAAAATGAACAGCTACTTGAATGAATAAAATAACGGCTCTGGACTAGAAAACTGAGATTAACGGCCGGAGGGTTTAGTTGTGCTGACCACATGGACACCCTCTATCCGCAGAAGTCTTCGCCAACATGCGGCGGCGGCGGCCGCTTGGTCGGAATAGCTCACTTGCGGGCTGACGCAGGTATTATTTGTAAATCAATGTTATGTTTAACGGAATTAATGCGTTTATATTTTTTAGCCCCGCGTCTTACTACCCGTTTGGGTTATACGCCTATGTAGGAAAATAATTACATTAATGGGTTAAGGATTAGTATTAAGGCTTAATTTAAGGGAAATGCACTTGAATTTGCGTGAAGGGAGAGTGGAAAACCATTGAGGAAAAACCACCCTTAGTGCACCCGACCGGGATCGAACCCTGATCTCCCCATCTTCGGCAGTCTAGTCTAACACGAGATTAGCGCGTTAGACCACGTGGCCACCGAAGCGTGTAAAAGATTTAGTTGTTTTTCATTGCATAGATATATCTTTCTTTCTTTTTTTCAATATGTAAAGTGCGTTTTGATTTGGTCATGTGTATTTATTACAAGTTTTTGTTTAAATTTATAGGTCTTTTTTTTTAATTATCTTTCATTCCTTTTATAAGTCATTTTTTGATAATTTTATAAGTTATCAAAGTCCGAGTACTGGTAATAATGATAATAATAATAATAATAACAATAATAAAATATCCAGGAAAACAAGATGACAAGGATGAAATTTAATTAAATGTATCAGCAATATCCTGGAGAAAGGATCGGTAAACAAAAACTGTGGAGGGCCTTTCTACTCTTCCCTCCCTCCTCCTCCCTTCACCCTCCACACATACACCTACACACACACACACACACACACACACACACGTTGCCTCTCTTACAACCCTTAATTATTTATTATATACGGTACTTATTTTAAAGGAAATATGAGTAGCACTTGTCCAATTCCGTGAAAGTTCTAGAATAAACTTTGCAGGTCTCTTTAGTTCCGGGTGCATGTTGTCTATAATACATTGACATGCACTTTCTAAACACGGTGTTATATGAGTTCATGACTTTCAAACTAATATAGCCTACATATACGTAGAAAAGTAGTAAGATACATAGCTAGATGACTTATATATATATATATAATATATATTAATAATAATAAAATAGTAAAATATTATCAAGTTTGGCCGCAAAATAGTTAGTATTTTTAATATTCCTTGCTACCACAATCATATATATATTTATGTGTATATGGTGTATATATATATGTCTATTTTTAAATTTATAATATACACGTTTATTACACTCCTTTTGTCAGTGAACTTAGACCGCCAAATGCACCCTGTCCTCTGCCTCCTCCTTCAGATCCCAAAATGGTTCTCTTCCCACCCACTCTTCTTAGGACTTGTTGATTTTTCACCCTGTCTGCCCACCTGATCTTCTCAAGTCTTCTCCAGTTCAACATTTCAAAAATCTCCAAGTATTACTTTCCCATCTTCCCAAGAGTCCAAGTTTCTGCTCCATTTTTAAATATAAATATTTATATATATAGCCCTGTAAATGTTTTTATATAAATATTTATAGAGGCCGATATATACATAAATATATATAGGCATATATATGTATATATACATACATTTATATATAAAATGAATGTGGAAGAAATTAACTTTTAGAAAAAACAAACTTTTTTGTGGCTAAATTTGATAAAATTTTGCGATTTTACTAGTGTTATTTTATAGGTATTTGATATTATCTATAAAAAAACTTAATTTCTTATCACATAGGTGGGGTGGAGGGGGGGGGGTTATTGGTTTTAGAAATGTAGTCTCATGGATCCTTTCAGAATAAAACTGTGGCTGATTGGTTTACAGCCAAATATAAACGCAAATGTGCTTATTAATATTTTGTTAAAAATTATCACCATGAAAACTTCTTATTTTGTAGATAACACATTTTACTATAGTGAAATTTATTTATTTTTCGATATTTTTCTTCACGGTTCATGTAATGTAGCTTTTTCACTTTCTTAAAGTAACCTACTTCCAAAACGTTTACTAACGTATTAATTCTCCACGTTGACAATATTAAGAACCTTTCGACACTATAACACAAATACACGTGGAAAAACTGTGCACGTTTCACTTTAAGTTGTGAAATTGGTTTGTAAAATTATTTCAAGTTATCTAAATATTATATTGAAAATTTATTTTGTTGCTTTATCGAAGGAAAACCCTTATAAAATTATTAAAGATCAATAGTAGCAAACTAGTACATAGGCCTACTTAATTAATGTTTAAATTGTATCTTTCTTCTGTTTTTTTAGCACTTCGTCTTACTACTCTTTGAGGATATACGTATATTTACTATTTACGCTAATAATATTCTAGGAATAAGATAGGTTAAAATTAGATTAAATGTACTCACGTTTGTGTGGAAGGAGAGTGGATGATCAATTTAGGAAAAAATTCAGTGTATCCGACAGGGATCGAACCCAGATCTTTCCGTCTTCGACAGTCTAGTCCAACACAAGAGTAGCGCGTTTATACCATGCGGCCACCGAAGCGCGTTTTAAACGTGTTAAAAATTGATTTAAATATTTAATATGATTGGCAAAGTAGTAAAAACAAATTTAACTATGCATATCGACAATGTCATTTTGCTCCTTGGACTGGTTGTGCATTCTTGAATTATTTAATTTAAGTTAAAATATATATTTAAGAGTCAATCTACTTGTTGTATATCCAAGTTAAATTATTTATAACATGTTGAAAAATTGGATATAATATATAAAACCAATGGTAGAATATAAAAATACAATATAAAAATAAACAATTGGTTTGGTTATAGTAAAACCTTAAAAAATTAAAATCTAAACTAAAATGTTAAATTGAATTTCTTGATTTACATTTTCAACTAGAGATTGCCCACGGCTTCGCTCGCATTAAAATATAGTATATATATATTTTTTTTTAAATCCAGATAAACACCTAAGCTACACGCTTCAGACGCGTCTGAGGTGAATAAATGTTTTATATGCCAACTACGCCATACATTAACGATTACCAAAATAAATAGTTTAAATTTTTGCAGTCCTTGATTCAATATTTACAAACTTCATCAGGAAACACTAAATGAAATAATTAAGGAAGACAATTATAATCTAACAGCTATAATGCGTACGTTTAAGTATGTAATAAACTGAAATAAACATAATGGGTAAGTTCAGTTCAGGGAAAAAATATAATTAGCTGTTGGACAAGAAATTGTAAATTACCTTGTTCATTTTAAAATAATGAGGTATTTAACGTGCACTTTCTAAATCAACTGATTATATCAGTACGCGACTTATAAACTAACTTAAATCTAGATGAGACACAACATCCAGTCCCCAGCCCTTAGTTCATCACTGTGAAAGGGTAAACCCACATTTAACCAGTGATAAATATTTCGGCCATGTCAGGAATCAAATCTGGGACCCTTAGCTCAGTAGAAAGACAGGCTACTGGCTGAGCTAAGGTGTTGGACGATTACCTTGTTATATTTGAAGAAAGATATTCACTTCAAGACATTGTAGATATAAATGGGTATGGTGATAAACTATGTTATGTAAAGGAAATTGCAGACAGAATGCTAATACCATGTAGAAGGTCATAGAATAAACAGTCAAATATATAATTATATATCGTCTGGGCTAAATCACTCGTAGCCCAGTAATGGAAACATTATCCAGTACTAATGTACCGTTGTCCAGGGGACGCCCGAATGTACTAATCGTACATCCTTTCCGTGGAGCCTCTTTTCATGTCACGATAAGATGAGGGTGATGGTGATATTGAGTATAAGAGGGTAGAACTAATGAATATCTTAACCTAACGCCTAATTAATTAAACCCTGGTGACCATTGGGGTAGTTTCCCTTTCAGGAAAAATGCCCAAGGTACTAATCGGGAATCGAACCCGGGACCCCTAGGGTCATAGTCAGATGTAGGTCTACATATCACTACACCACTGGAGCGGTTAGTCAAAGATTATATGTGTGAAGGAATGTGCTAACCTTATTATTAATTAGTTTAAGAGAATTGTTTTGGGTAAATGGATAGAAAGAAAGGTGGAATAGAACGGGTTTGTGTTAAATACACGGACTCATTAAAGGTGCACAATTTATTTTATATTTTAAAATAAATCAATAAAAGATACGCCTGCTTCAGTGGCCGACTAGTCTAAAGCATGCAGCCTTTTGATGTGTTCGGTGCGGCCGTTTGGCACATTCTGTCAATCTTTTAATCGCTTATAGGTGACCTGGCGGTCTAGGGGTAAGGTGTCAGACTTCTGTGTTGGGGGTCCGGGGTTCAATCCTTGGTCCCGGCACAGATATTATCTGATTGCCAAACCCCTCCTTCACCTCTGACAGGACGTGTATTAATCACAACTTGTGAATGTGTGGAGTTCCAGGCTTCCACCGTGGTTCGGATCCCACGTTAAACTGTAGGTCCTCCATTTCATCTCACAATCACCCTACCATTGCACCATTAGCGTAAGTGCGTATAACCCGAACGGGTAGTAAGACGCGGTGCTAATAATTTTAATCACTTATAGATTATATATTCCCAAACTTAAATCGTAAAATTACAATATAATAAAATTAAGTGTTTTGTTATCTGTCAAGATATTTATTTTGTAGAACTCCTTTCTTGACTGATTTTATATTAGATTTTATAATCCTTTATTACATGCCGATATATATTATTAAGTATACTTATACAATATATATATATATATATACAGTTAAATTAAAAAATGAATCAATTTCCATGAAAAACCATATCAAAAAAAGTTTAAAAAAAATTGTTTATGTCAAATATTTTATTATTTATGTAATATTAAATAAAAGGTGCTCCTCTATGAATTAATGATAGTTATAATTAAAAAATTGAAATTTGTCCTCGTTGAATAAAAAGGAAAATAAAGTAGACCATGAAACCGCTCGCTCCTTTACGGGTTCCTTGAAATACATCAACTTATATTTAGGTAAAGTATTTATTTTTAATTATTTTGACAAACGTAAGCATAACTTGACGTGAGATGTGGCCATCTAATGTCAAAATCTCCCTTCC
>CABFWB010004111.1:6247-65473 GCA_902151455.1 Timema bartmani
TCACACAACACACACATCAGTCACACAACACACACATCAGTCACACAATACACACTTCAGTCACACAACACACGCATCAGTCACACAACACACATATCAGTCACACAACACACACATCAGTCACACAACACACATATCAGAAACACAAAACACACATCAGTCACAAAAAAAACATCAGTCACACAACACACACATCAGTCACACAACACACATATCAATCACACAACACACATATCAGTCACACAACACACACATCAGTCACACAACACACATATCAGTCACACAACACACACATCAGTCACACAACACACACATCAGAAACACTAGAGAACGTCAGACACAAGACACAAACCATGCACTAGACACACACTAGGGACAAACCAGACACACTAGACAGATGGCAGACACTAGACTCACTAGATAGATACAAGACACACCAGACACACTAGATAAATACAAGACACACCAGACACAAGACACACTCCCGGAGACAGTTAGAGGGATGGCCTACTCTGCTCACTAGACCAGTCCAACTCTCGGATGACCCAGTAATAAGTCCCCACCATGACCCCAACATTCTCTCCATGTCTCTCCTCTCTCTCCAGAGAAGAGCTCTCAGTCCTCGGTTGATATCTCCACAACAATCACTTACAGTCCACAATGATAGCACTGATCAGGTTCAAACACGAGACTACTTCCTCTGCGACTACACACTCCGGCTTCGGCAATAACGACTAGAGGCCTTCACTCGTCTTCAGTAACGACAAGAGGCCTTCACTCATCTTCAGTAACGACTAGAGGCCTTCACTCGTCTTCAGTAACGACAAGAGGCCTTCACTCATCTACAGCAACAACTAGAGGCCTTCACTCGTCTTCAGTAACGACTAGAGGCCTTCACTCGTCCTCAGTAACGACTAGAGACCTTCACTCATCTACAGCAACAACTAGAGGCCTTCACTCATCTACAGCTATAACTAGAGGCCTTCACTCGTCTTCAGTAACGACAAGAGGCCTTCACTCATCTACAGCAACAACTAGAGGCCTTCACTCGTACTTCAGCAACGACTAGAGGCCTTTACTCATCTACAGTAACAGCTAGAGGCCTTCACTCATCTACAGCAACAACTAGAGGCCTTCACTCGTCTTCAGTAAAGACTAGAGGCCTTCACTCGTCTTTAGTAACGACTAGAGGCCTTCACTCGTCTTCAGCAACATCTAGAGGCCTTCACTCGTCTTCAGTAACGATTGTGTTGATCGCAGGTGACTCCGTTATCTGAAAGAAAATGTGGGCTGCTCGCATTGAAATAAGCCGTGCGTGATCCTGTGCTTGGGTTGTAGGAGTTTATTCGAGGACTAACGGACGCTTGAAGGTTTAAGGATGTGCGTACTTTCTGCCTGGACCGTGAGGAACCTAACTTTGTTGACATTGTCCTGGTTCCTAGTGACCTGTTCATGTCATCCGCTTCAAGACAGTCCTGTTGAGTCAGACACCTCCGTGGTTTCAGGGGAGTATGACGGGTATTTCCGGTTTCTCCGTGGGGGTTATCTAGAGGCGATCTTCAACTACTTGAGGCTTGGCTTGGATGTGATCCTGGGTCGCGGAGGTAAGAGCTCGGATTGGGTGGGAGGTCCCAAGAGGGTCACCTACTGGAAACATCAACTCCTGAGGGTGCACACTCGCACCAGGACTCAAGTGGAGGACATGGAGGCTCTCAGGGAGGATGTTGATGGAATACAGTTCTGGACATTGCCCATGAGGAATGGGACCACGGATATCCTGGTGCCACCGCATCTCTTGGAGGACACCAAAGAGTTCCTCCAGGATCAAGGACTAGAGTTTACCATCCTCATCCAAGACTTGCAGGTTAGTAACAGACGCTCTTCTCACCTGGGTCATACTGGGGTAATACTAGGGTAATACTAGGGTAATACTGGTGTCATACTAGGGTAGTACTGGTGTCATATTGGGGTAATACTGGGGTCATACTGGGGTAATACTGGGGTAATACTGGTGCCATATTGGGTTAATACTGGTGTTATACTGGGTTAATACTAGGGTAATACTGGTGTCATATTGGGTTAATACTGGTGTTATACTGGAGTTAATACTAGGGTAATACTGGTGTCATACTGGGGTAATACTAGGTTATTACTGGTGTCATACTGAGGTAATACTGGGGTAATACTGGGATAATACTTGGGTCATATTAGGGTAATATTGGTGTGATACTGAGGTAATAATAAGGTCATACAATGTCATACTGGACTCATATTAGGGCAACACCAAGGTAATACTTGGCTCATATTATGGTCATACAAGTGTCATACTGGCTCATACTAGGCTCATATTAGGCTCTACTAGGTTCTAATTAAGGACATATAGTTCTTACCTTGGCAGACAAGATATTTTTACCTAAAATATTTTCCAAAAAGCCATCAACAGAAATGCCCATACATTTTCTTCAAATTGTACCTTCCTCGTCCCGACACTGTTGAAGTAAATACATGTGTACAGCTCGCACGAGTAGGAGGCGATAAAAACTATTGCAGATTAATATTAGTGTAACTTGGCTAAAGTGTGTATGTAGTCAATGTGAAGAATTAACTAATATTAACATCTGCTCTGGTAGGTTGAACTATTGAGTGACTAGGAGCACGACTATTATACGTCTAACAACAAAACATTGTTTAAACTAGAAGATGATTAAATATCATGTTAAGCTGTGTCCAGACTAGAACGGAACAGTGCGGCCAGTTTGTCGGACATCTGTCTCTTGACATAACAGAATATTATAGAGCCAGGAGTGTTTGGACATCTAGACGAACTTTTATCCGAACATCCAATCACATCCGCCTCACAACTGTAGCTAATTGATTTTTAAGTAGACCTTCATTTATCTTAAGGGGAGAATATTTCTTTGAGTGTGTATTGAAAAATAATCATTTATTTTATTTTAGCAGATTTTAGAAAAATGGAGAGGTCCAAAGAAAATTTAAAAAAAAAAGCTCATTGATTTTAGAAACAACGGCCATTAATTTAGAACCCTCAGGAGCTTGAAACGTTAGTAAAATCAAAAAGCAAGATACGTGGTAGGAGATTGGGACTGAAATGTTGAATTTGGAGGAACTACACCCGCATTTGCGTGGAGGCAAAATAGAGAACCATATAAGAGAAACCAACCTCAGTGCACCCGACCTGGATCGAACCCCAATCTCCCCATCTTCGGCACTATATTCTATTGCGAGAGTAACACCTTAGATCATGCGGCCACCAAAGTGGGCGGTAAATGTGCTGTTGGTCTGTTATGAAATTTTAAAAAATATACTGTTAGCTATTAAAAGAATCTCCACTCTGTACTAAACAAAGCGACAGTGCTAACATTTACTGCTTTTCTAAATGTTGTTTGTTTGTTTTTTTGAAATTTTGATCCAAATGAATTATTAACATTTCAAAAGCAGATGGGTGCATTCATGTACATTTTTGTATGTATTCTAATGATTGAGTGTATTTTCAAATGTGTCAATTAGCTCGCCCCATTGTACACATTCCTACTTGGGCATGATTTTGTCATCTACCATCGGCGGGGTTTGCATTTTACTGCTTTGGTAGCAATGGATGAAAATATGATAAGGTTACCTAGCAGCTATGGGAACACGTTGTGTTCTGTTCTGGATACGGCGCAAGATAGAGGGCTATAGATATAGATGATTGAGGAATGTTGGTGGAATGTAGGACATAGCTGTCACCAGGTAATACAGAGTTCAATACTCACGTGGATAATTATACACCGGGTGGTGGTACTTACTATAGAGCTAGTTATGTTGGAAGTGTCGGACCATTAACCAACATTCAGGGAGGAGTTGATTGATGTTCGGATACTTTTATATGAATAAGAGAGTCATGAGTTACTATTTAGGTATCAATGTTGACAATTCCCTGTAGTTACCTTGTCTAGTACAGTAGTTACCTTGTATATTCCCAGTAGTTACCTTGTCTAGTCCAGTAGTTACCTTGTCTATTCCCAGAAGTTACCTTGTCTAGTACAGTAGTTACCTTGTCTAGTCCAGTAGTTACCTTGTCAAGTCCAGTAGTTACCTTGTCTATTCCCAGAAGTTACCTTGTCTAGTACAGTAGTTATCTTGTCTATTCCCAGTAGTTACCTTGTCTAGTCCCAGTAGTTACCTTGTCTATTCCCAGTAGTTACCTTGTCTAGTCCAGTAGTTACCTTGTCTAGTCCAGTAGTTACCTTGTCTATTCCCAGTAGTTACCTTGTCTAGTCCCAGTTGTTACCTTGTCTATTCCCAGTAGTTACCTTGTCTAGTCCAGTAGTTACCTTGTTTAGTCCCAGTAGCTACCTTGTCTAGTCCCAGTAGTTACCTTGTCTATTCCCAGTAGTTACCTTGTCTAGTCCCAGTTGTTACCTTGTCTATTCCCAGTAGTTACCTTGTCTATTCCCAGTAGTTACCTTGTCTAGTCCAGTAGTTACCTTGTCTAGTCCAGTAGTTACCTTGTCTAGTCCAGTAGTTACCTTGTCTAGACCCAGTAGTTACCTTGTCTAGTCCAGTAGTTACCTTGTCTATTCCCAGAAGTTACCTTGTCTAGTCCCAGTAGTTACCTTGTCTAGTCCGAGTTACCTTGTCTAGTCCAGTTGTTACCTTGTCTATTCCCAGTAGTTACCTTGTCTAGTCCAGTAGTTACCTTGTCTAGTCCCAGTAGTTACCTTGTCTATTCCCAGAAGTTACATTGTCTAGTACAGTAGTTACCTTATCTATTCCCAGTAGTTACCTTGTCTAGTCCAGTAGTTACCTTGTCTAGTCCAGTAGCTACCTTGTCTAGTCCAGTAGTTACCTTGTCTAGTCCAGTAGTTACCTTGTCTATTCCCAGTAGTTACCTTGTCTAGTCCCAGTCCCAGTAGTTACCTTGTCTAGTCCCAGTAGTTACCTTGTCTAGTCCCAATAGTTACCTTGTCTACTAGTCCCAGTAGTACCGTTACAACGGTGACCCAGTGGATGTTTGGATCTAGATTTGTTTCATTCCTCTCAGTTTCATCTCTGGAGCAACTTCTCAAGTAGGCCAAGGTCGATATAATAAGTTTCAGCTGGTGATGGTCGGAGGATGTGTACTTCTAGTTTCATGATACATACTTTCATCCACATGAGTTCATCTGTAAGGCTTCAATCATCAGTAGCTATTGTACAGTACCTCCCTCAGGTAATCATCAGTAGCTATTGTACAGTACCTCCCTCAGGTAATCATCAGTAGCTATTGTACAGTACCTTCCTCAGGTAATCACCAGTAGCTATTGTACAGTACCTTCCTCAGGTAATCACCAGTAGCTATTGTACAGTACCTCTCTCATGTAATCATCAGTAGCTATTGTACAGTACCTCCCTCATGTAATCATCAGTAGCTATTGAACAGTACCTCTCTCAGGTAATCATCAGTAGACTATTGTACAGTACCTCCCTCAGGTAATCATCAGTAGCTATTGTACAGTATCTCCCTATGGTAATCACCAGTAGCTATTGTACAGTACCTCTCATGTAATCACCAGTAGCTATTGTACAGTACCTCTCTCAGGTAATCATCAGTAGCTATTGTACAGTATCTCCCTATGGTAATCACCAGTAGCTATTGTACAGTACCTCCCTCAGGTAATCAGTAGCCGGGAAGGTACGTAACAAGCCATTTGAAACCTCCACGACTAAGTAGTGCGTGATGAAGGTAGATTAGTAGAACTGTGCAAGTCACACCTGAGGGACGGTAGGTCAGTGACGATCAACTAAACAAACCATAGAGAGGGAGTATGGAGGGAGTGAGAGTAATAAGGAGGTAGGAGGGAGTGATAGTTGGTGAACGTGTGAATGAGCGGATGAGAGAGAAAGAGTGAATCCAAGCATTGTAAAGTTAGTGAGAAGGTTTTTTACAAACCAAGCAGCTACCACAACTAATATCTCCATTAAGGCCATCTCCTACTATGACTCTACCGTGGCCTAGATGGAGCCAAGATTTGACTTCCAGCAGTTCTTTCGCTTGGCTTCTCGATCTTCTTCTAATAAAAAACCATCATTTCGCTTCTCTCAATGTTAATAGATAGCGTTCACTTCACCTCAGCAATAAAAGGTCATTGTGTCTTGTTTTTAGTGGCATAGAAAGTGTTAGGCTTAGCAGGTTATAGTTCTTTGAGGTCTTGATATTGTACAAATGCTACCATTTTGTACAGCAGTTGTATGGACATGAACCCAGGCTTACAACAGTTGTATGGACATGAACCCAGACTTACATCAGTTGTATGGACATGAACCCAGACTTACATCAGTTGTATGGACATGAACCCAGACTTACAACAGTTGTATAGTCATGAACACAGACTTACATCAGTTGTATGGACATGAACCCAGACTTACATCAGTTGTATGGACATGAACCCAGACTTACAACAGTTGTATAGTCATGAACCCAGACTTACAACAGTTGTATGGACATGAACCCAGACTTACAACAGTTGTATGGACATGAACCCAGACTTACAACAGTTGTATGGGCATGAACCCAGACTTACAACAGTTGTATAGACATGAACACAGACTTACAACAGGTGTATAGACATGAACCCAGAATTACAACAGTTGTGTAGACATGAACACAGACTTACAACATGTGTATGCACATGAACCCAGACTTACAACAGTTGTATGGGCATGAACCCAGAATTACAACAGTTGTATGGGCATGAACCCAGACTTACATCAGTTGTATGGGCATGAACCCAGACTTACATCAGTTGTATAGACATGAACCCAGACTTACAACAACTGCGATGTTTGGTCCAGAGCTGAGCTGAGGAATTGATCAGAGGAAGAGATTCAATCTATCAACAAGCAGCGACCATCCCCCGACATGTTCAAGAGGAGAACCTCACTAATAAACTGGACAAGTAGGATTCTAGATTGAGTAGCTATGATTACCAATGAACGGAACTATTCTAGTTGACAGTTGGCATTAACATGGCTAGGTACACTATCAAATATACATCATAAGGAAGTAGAACTGAAATATTTATCGGTTCCGGTTCTGGTTATCCACTCAAATATTTTAAGGTTTGGGTACTGGTTCCGGTTAGAGAAAAATCAAAATTCCTTATATTTTCTGTTTTTAATTAGATTCTGGTTCTTTTCACTACAATCATAACTTGACAAAAATATCCTGAGAGAAGGAAGAATTGAATGTTTCATAATAAAATTAAGTTAATGTATTATAAAAAATGAACTATAAAAATATAGTCTTTAAGAACCTTTATGAACCTAAACATATATATCGATTCTAATTCATGTTCTGGTTCTCAAGCAATTTATTTTTAGGGTTCTTTTTCCTTAAAAGAATGGTTAATTTGGGTTATCAGTTCTAGTCCTGTTTAACTCCTTGGATGCAAAATAGCAGGGCTGTAAACATCTTACCTAGAACACCCCTGGTGTTCAAAGTTTTTGTATAGCTGGAATATCCTGACATTGCCCCTGATGACTGGCTATGCGGCGCACAGTCAACAGCTAACAAAAACATTATAAAATCAACCTTTGGAAAGCGTCAAGAAATTAGAAAGTATGTCAGATTCAAGAAACTTTTATTGAGTGTAGGAGCTACTCTGTGTGGTTAGTTCGCATGTCACACATGGTCTAGGATGTCACACATGGTCGAGAGACAGTGCCGGCCAGGGTTTATGGGCCTCAGATCCGGCCGTATATTTTATTCGACCGGTTAAACTCAAAATAAAATGAAACTAAACAGATCTCGTTTGAATAGCATTCAGGGGTGGACAAAACCATTTCTATATCACAAAGTATGGCGACATGTGTACCTAGACTGGTTCAGAGTCCACCGTTACTAAATGAGTCTCATTGTCGAGCTAAAACTGACTCTTCTGTGGATCCCTCTTGTATCAACTGGACATCTTACATTTTCCTCGGTCCTGGGCGTCTTCTTTCATACTTTTGTAGCTTCTTACTTTCTTCTTATATGTTAGCATTTCTAACTTTCTTCTTCTTCTTTTCACCCTCCATCTTCCTCTTCATCAAACAATCTTTACGTAGTTTGTGGCTAATCCAAGATGTTTTTCTCTTCCTCATCATACCATTCAGACACCTCTCTTCTCCTACCCTCAACACCTCCTCATTCCCCGCCCTGTTTATCTCCACAACTATATTTCAAAACCCTCCAAATACCTTTGTTCCTTCTTTCTGATTGTCCACGTTTCAGATCCGTACGTTATCACACTTTGCAAACCTCTTCCTTTAGCTCAATCAGGATTCTTTCAGCCGTCAGCCATCCCTTCACTCTTCCCCATGGTTTGACTTCCTCCGTGCAGTTTACATTCCAAGTCACTAGACTTCCCAAATATTTGAAATACCTCAATTGTTCTAGTTTCTTCACTTCAATGGATATAACAGCATTGCCTTCTCCCTTTCCAACTCTCATTACTTTCGTCTTACAGATGTTTACCTTCATTCCAAATTCCTTTACCACTCTTATAATTCCATCCATCATATCTCGCAGTTCTTCGATGGAAACCAAAATGCTCTTTTGTAGATCTTCCATCTAAATTCCCGTCGTATAACCAAGTGACTGAGTATAGTGTTTACTGTTTAAATGATTAAATATGTGACAAGATATCATTAAAAATTTTCTTTAAAAATAGCTTTATGTTGTAAGTCGTAATACTGTTTTTATATTGGAAAACTTTTATTATTGCTAAAATCAAAAACATAATAAGATTGCGAGGTTAAGACTATCATGATGACCGATTAAATAATATTTTTTACTAAACCATAATGATTGTGACGATAAAATACAATCATGTCAAAAATATAACCGTCCTATCTTGGTCAAGATTATCTGAACAGTTTGCGGTAAGAGGTTTGGCTGGAGGTAAATCACTCTGCTAGGATTACAGGACGAGGAACGTCCCTCTCTCCCTCTGCTAGGATTATAGGACGAGGAACGTCCCTCTCTCCCTCTGCTAGGATTACAGGACGAAGAACGTCCCTCTCTCCTTCTACTAGGATTACAGGACGAGGAACGTCCCTCTCTCCCTCTGCTAGGATTATAGGACGAGGAGGATCCCTCTCTCCCTCTGGTAGGATTACAGGACGAGGAGCATCTCTCTCTCCCTCTGCTATGATTACAGGACGAGGAGCATCCCTCTCCCTCTGCTAGGATTACAGGACGAGGAGCATCTCTCTCTCCCTCTGCTAGGATTACAAGACGAGGAACGTCCCTCTCTCTCTCTCCCTCTGCTAGGATTACAGGATGAGGAGCATCCCTCTCTCCCTCTGCTAAGATTACAGGACGAGGAGCATCCCTCTCTCACTCTGCTAGGATTACAGGATGAGGAACATCCCTCTCTCCCTCTGATAGGATTACAGGACGAGGAGCATCCTTCTCTCCCTCTGATAGGATTACAAGACGAGGAGCATCCTCTTTCCCTTTGCTAGGATTACAGGACGAGGAACGTCCCTCTCTCTCTCTGCTAGGATTACAGGACGAGGAGCATCCCTCTCTCACTCTGCTAGGATTATAGGACGAGGAGCATCCCTTTCTCCCTCTGCTAGGATTACAGGACGAGGAACGTCCCTCTCTCTCTCTGCTAGGATTACAGGACGAGGAACGTCCCTCTCTCTCTCTGCTAGGATTACAGGACGAGGAGCATCCCTCTCTCACTCTGCTAGGATTACAGGACGAGGAGCATCCTTCTCTCCCTCTGATAGGATTACAGGACGAGGAGCATCCCTCTCTCCCTCTGCTAGGATTACAAAACGAGGAACGTCTCTCTCTCTCTCTGTTAGGATTACTGGACGAGGAACATCCCTCTCTCCCTTTGCTAGGATTACAGGACGAGGAACGTCCCTCTCTCCCTCTGCTAGGATTACAGAACGAGGAGCATCCCTCTCTCCCTCTGCTAGGATTACAAGACGAGGAACGTCTCTCTCTCTCTGTTAGGATTACAGGACGAGGAACGTCCCTCTCTCCCTCTGCTAGGATTACAGGACGAGGAGCATCCCTCTCTCTCTGCTAGGATTACAAGACGAGAAGCATCCCTCTCTCCCTCTGCTAGGATTACAAGACGAGGAACGTCCATCTCTCTCTCTTTCTCTCTCTGCTAGGATTACAGGACTAGGAGCATCCCTCTCTCACTCTGCTAGGATTACAGGACGAGGAGCATCCCTCTCTCATTCTGCTAGGATTACAGGATGAGAGAACGTCCCTCTCTCCCTCTGCTAGGATTACAAGACGAGGAGCATCCCTCTCTCTCTCTGCTAGGATTACAGGACGAGGAACGTCCCTCTTTCCCTCTGCTAGGATTACAGGACGAGGAGCATCCCTCTCTCCCTCTGCTAGGATTACAGGATGAGGAGCATCCCTCTCTCTCTCTGCTAGGATTACAGGATGAGGAACGTCCCTCTTTCCCTCTGCTAGGATTACAGGACGAGAAGCATCCCTCTCTCTCTGCTAGGATTACAGGATGAGGAACGTCCCTCTTTCCCTCTGCTAGGATTACAGGACGAGGAGCATCCCTCTCTCCCTACTGCTAGGATTACAGGACGAGGAACGTCCCTCTCTCATTCTGCTAGGATTACAGGACGAGGAGCATCCCTCTCTCATTCTGCTAGGATTACAGGACGAGGAGCATCCCTCTTTCCCTCTGCTAGGATTACAGGATGAGGAACGTCCCTCTTTCCCTCTGCTAGGATTACAGGACGAGGAGCATCCCTCTCTCCCTCTGCTAGGATTACAGGACGAGGAGCATCCCTCTCTCATTCTGCTAGGATTACAGGATGAGGAACGTCCCTCTCTCCCTCTGCTAGGATTACAGGACGAGGAACGTCCCTCTCTCATTCTGCTAGGATTACAGGACGAGGAACGTCCCTCAGACAGAGAGGGGAAGTCTCTTGTCCCGTCCAGGTCAGGCAAATCGCCATGAGGGTGATAATTCATCTGAAACCCATGAGCCCTTAGCCTGGCACTACCACCGTAAGGATGCTGATTGTCCACTCTGTAAAATGGTGACAATCCTAGTTCATTATGAGATTAGAAGCGACCCACTTATGCACACTCAATGATAGTGTGCTGTTACAGTGTAGTGTGTTGTTACAAGATAGTGTGCTGTTACAGTGTAGTGTGTTGTTACAAGATAGTGTGCTGTAACAGTGTAGTGTGTTGTTACAAGATAGTGTGTTGTTTCAGAAGGCGATAGTGAGCCAAAACCCCAAACTGAGCAAAGAGCAAAGGACGGAACTGAGAGAATCAAAGGGACATGACATGACGTTCCAACGATACCACAGGTACGCAGGTACGTTCACCCCCCGGAACCTCAATACAACACAGGTATGTTCACCCCTGAAACCTTGGTACAGCACTAACACTGCACGTAGTGAGAGGGTAATGTTGGTTCTCAGATATGCTGCGATACATCGAACACCTGACGATCGCCTTCTCACATCTAGTGGAGGTTGTTACCATTGGCAAGACGAATGAGGGTGTAGCCCTCAAGGTGGTGAAGGTGTCTTCAGGAAGTGCCTTCCCGGAGGAGGGTACCGTCAAACCAGCAGTCTGGATTGACGGAGGTAAGTAACATGGATACCTAAAAGAATTAAGAACCGGATTACAAGAACTGCCAAAATTCCTCGCTCTCTTATACTGGAATATAGTCAGTGCTTGGTTTTGTTTAGAACTTAGTTGCACGTCCGGATCGTAATCCCTAGTGCAGTCTAAATACAGGCTCTTAGAGTTTAGTGTTTGATAACAGACAAGACACGTATTTCCTGAGTTCCTCCAGATGTTGAAGGTAGAACTGAGTTCCTCCAGATGTTGAAGGTAGAACTGAGTTCCTCCAGATGTTGAAGGCAGACCTGTGTTCCAGGCATGCACGCCAGGGAGTGGATATCCCCTGCAGTGGTGATGTATGTCCTCAAGCAGCTTGTGGAGAGATACAAAGTCAACAAGAAGATAGTGGACAGTGCTGACTGGTACTTGATGCCTCTAGCTAACCCTGATGGCTACGAGTATTCGCACTCCATAGACAGACTTTGGAGGAAGACTCGCTCCAACCACGACACGACCCAGAACCGGAACTTTGGACGTCTGCTGTGGGGGAGTTGTGAGGGCGTGGACCTTAACCGTGAGTGAACAATACCTGCATACCTGGTGTAGCAATACCTGTATAACTGGTTGCAAGTTCACACATATTAATAATTATTATTTATTGGTGAATCATTCACTTCCCCATTTTGTTGACACAATCAAATGAATGACCGCGTCTTACTGCCAGTTCGCTTCATATGCATATGTTTTAATTAAGCTAATGTGTTAGGGATGAGTAAGCTTGTATTTATAGGAAGTGTAATCCACATTAGTGTGGAGCAAGAGTGGAAAAATATTTGAGAAAGACCACTCTCATTACACCCGGTAAGTATTTGAACCCAAAACTTCTTATAAAGGGTTACAAGTTCAGAGGAAACAGACGTTCAGTCCGCGTGGCCACATATGCAAATGATGATGAGTGAAAAAATTATCGAGTATGGTTTTGTAACGCTACATTGGGCCGAAAGAGTTTCATGCCAGCCCCTCTAGAAGCTTATTTTGATATGTTTTATGCCACAGGCAACTGGGACTTCCACTGGGGCGGTAAGGGGGCCTCAGATGACCCCTGTCACGAGACGTATGCCGGGCCTCGGCCTTTCTCGGAGCCGGAGTCTCGAGCCATCTCGGAGTTCCTGATGGATCACAAGGACCGCATCAAGTTGTATCTCACCTTGCACTCGTACTCACAGGTCAGACTCTCACCTTGCACTCGTACTCACAGGTCAGACTCTCACCTTGCACTCGTACTCACAGGTCAGACTCTCACCTTGCACTCGTAATACCAGGTCAAACTAACCTTGCACTCGTACTCCCAGGTCAGGCTCTCACCTTGCACTCGCCATCCCAGGTCAGGCTCTCACTTTGCACTCGTACTACCAGGTCAGCCTCACCTTGCACTCGTAATACCAGGTCAAACTAACCTTGCACTCGTACTCCCAGGTCAGACTCTCACCTTGCATTCGTACTACCAGGTCAGGCTCTCACCTTGCACTCGTACTACCAGGTCAGACTCTCGCCTTGCACTCGTACTACCAGGTCAGGCTCTCACATTGCACTCGTACTCCCAGGTCAGCCTCTCACCTTGCACTCGTACTACCAGGTCAGACTCTCACCTTGCACTCGTACTACCAGGTCAGGCTCTCACATTGCACTCGTACTACCAGGTCAGACTCTCACCTTACACTCGTATTACCAGGTCAGACTCTCACCTTGCACTCGTACTACCAGGTCAGACTCTCACCTTGCACTCGTACTACCAGGTCAGACTCTCACCTTACACTCGTATTACCAGGTCAGGCTCTCACGTGATTGTTGGTGCCACTTTACAGAGAATGTTGCTTGTTGCAGATGTGGCTACTTCCCTGGGGGTTCACCAGCAAGAAGGTGCCGGACTATGATGATATGTACACCATGGGACGAAAAGCTGTGGAGGCCATCAGCAAGATCAGTGGCACCCAGTACCAGATAGGCTCTTCAACATCGCTGCTGTACCCGTCTTCAGGTGAGTTGTGTCTCCTGGTATACTTCTTCCCATCTCTGACGGCCCTTCTAGTGTCCTCTGATATAGTTCTTCTCATCTCTGACTGCCCTTCTAGTGCCCTCTGATATAGTTCTTCTCATCTCTGACTGCCCTTCTAGTGTCCTCTGATATAGTTCTTCTCATCTCTGACGGCCCTTCTAGTGTCCTCTGATATAGTTCTTCTCATCTCTGACGGCCCTTCTAATGTCCTCTGATATAGTTCTTCTCATCTGACTGCCCTTCTAGTGTCCTCCGATATGGCTGTCTAAAACCGCTGTCTAGCTCGCTCCTATTGGTTACTAGTCTACTTCTGTGTATCTAGAGAACTTTTTAAAATACAACTAGGTTGGTGTATGAATACCAATTTCAATAATGAGTTGACTTTTTTTTTTAAAAGGATTACCTTTTGAGGGACTATATTGTTGGTAAATTTATTTTCAAAATTCAAGTTTGGCATCAAAATAACTGATATATTTTCAAAATGTCCTTTTGCTCTAGCTTAAAAATGTTCGCCGTATATTTTGATTGAAATTTGAGAAGTCGCAAATAATCTACTATCTTGACTATTCTAGTGAAAGAGTATATTTTGTTAGCACGTTTCGGTAAGAGATCCGTTCCTTGTTGTGGTCAAGCATCTCTTTCTTATATTGTTACAATGAAATGTTATTTTCGAGTGGTTTCAGAATGTGTGACTTGTGTGCAGGTGGATCAGATGACTGGGCGAAAGGTGTGGCCGGAATCAAGTATGCGTACACAGTGGAACTGCGAGATCGAGGCAGTTACGGCTTCCTGCTGCCCGCGTCCCAGATTATACCAACAGGCAAGGAGACGTTTGCTGCGATCAAGAGCATCGCTAGAGCCATCGTGTGCAAGACATAGAGCAGGAGCGGTCATCAAGACTATCGTGTGACATAGAGCAGGAGCGGCCATCAAGACCATCGTGTGACATAGAGCAGGAGCGGTCATCAAGACCATCGTGTGACATAGAGCAGCAGGGGCCATGTGACGTTTAGATTGTCAAGTGTGTAGTGTGTCAATGAACAAATATATTCACATATGAAAAGTACTGATTATTACTTATTTATTTATAATGTATGTTTGGTTTGTAAATAAAGTGATATTGAAACTTGTAAATGTGGTTGTAATTTTCCTAAATATAATTAAATTTAGCTTAGCTTCTAAAAAATGTGTAAGAGTTGACTTTTAATTATGAAAGCCTTTTCAAATTTCCCTCTACCAACACTCAGTAAACCTCCAAACAAAACCTTTTCAGGTTTCCTTCTATCAACACTCAATAAACCTCCAAGCAAAACCTTTTCAGGTTTTCTTCGACCAACACTCAGTAAACCTCCAAACAAACCTTTCCAGGTTTCCTTCTACCAACACTCAGTAAGCCTCTAAACAAAACCTTTTCAGGTTTCCTTCTACCAACACTCAGTAAACCTTTTCAGGTTTCTTTCTACCAACACTCAATAAACCTCCAAGCAAAACCTTTTCAGGTTTACTTCTACCAACACTCAGTAAACCTCCAAGCAAAACCTTTTCAGGTTTCCTTCTAACAATACTCAGTAAGCCTCCAAACAAAACCTTTTCAGGTTTCCTTCTACCAACACTCAGTAAACCTTTTCAGGTTTCTTTCTACCAACACTCAGTAAACCTTTTCAGGTTTCTTTCTACCAACACTCAATAAACCTCCAAGCAAAACCTTTTCAGGTTATCCTTCTACTAACACTCAATAAATCTCCAAGCAAAACCTTTTCAGGTTTCCTTCTACCAACACTCAATAAACCTCCAAGCAAAACCTTTTCAGGTTTTCTTCTACCAACTCAGTTAACCTCCAAGCAAAACCTTTTCAGGTTTCCTTCTACCAACACTCAGTAAACCTCCAAGCAAAACCTTTTCAGGTTTCCTTACTACCAGCACTCAGTAAACCTCCAAACAAAACCTTTTCAGGTTACCTTCTACCAAGACTCAGTAAACCTTCAAGCTAAACGTTTGGCTTTTCTCAAATATTATAATGTTTCATTTGGTTATCAGTCGGCGGGAAAACAAATGTTGCAAAATGATATGATAAAGCCGGACTGTTTCAAGAGATCGTACAGAAGTTGTAAAATGAGATGTGTAACATTGGCTTGTACTGCCAATATCACAATGTTACTACCCGCCCCAAATATGCCTATACATATAGACATCCTGCAATATAAATACTAGCAAGAGTAGCTCGTATAGTAAAAACTACCACCCCAAATAAACTTATACTCATAGACATCTGGTATTATTAAATATCACAATCTTATTATATCTAATATATGTGCTGTGCTCACACATTGTATTCTCTGGCCTAGCACAACCTGTTCACACTAAATCCTAAAAAGAAGAGAAGTCCTAACAAACTTGGATGATGCAGCAACAACATGTTCCAATAGAGAAGTCCAGAATTGCTCTGATTGGCCCGGCTGAGATATAGGAGGACCCCTCATATTCTTGAACTGAAACTAACCACCTGTCTGGTGTACGTGACCGAACGTACGTAGCTAGAGTCTGCAGCCGCTCACCATGTGTCTAGTGTACGTGTCTTGGGAACAAGTCAAGTGGAACTATTAGAAACCAAGAGACTAGCGGACGTGACTAAAGATACGTAGCCTATCCACCAGCTGCTTGGCGTGTGACGTTATACTACTACTAATAATAATAAAATAATAAGGAACTCCCACCTCCTTGCCCATCAACTAGACCTATATAACGAGGGAACTCAGAAAATATGGTTGACTATTACATCCGATACTTCCACGAGAAGTTCTATTCAGGACTAGAACATTATCTAGCGAGCATGGTTATAAATATATATATTTTTTATTGATTATATAAACTTTATATTACAACTATGGGTTTGATTATCTTGAACACTTAGGTTTATTATGTAGTTGATATCGGTCAGTGTAGGCATCCGTAAATTTTTGCTTAAAGTTTTATTTTTTAAAGTAAATTCTGTTATGGAACACTTAGTGTTTCCTATTGCCACTTGGGCGCTAGTATCTTTGTAATTTGATTAAATATTCGGATAGCCACTTTTTTATTCCTTTTTTGGCTTGAATTTTTTTTAAATATTAATTTTTATTGCTTGTGTGGTTACTAGTAATTGTTTAAATTCTTTAATTTGATGTTTCCTTTATAGGTTATTTTTGTAAACGTATCTTCTTCGGAGTAAATATTAAAGTAACTTATTGTTGTTGGTTAATAATGTTTTGACTTTAAAATCCACCGATTCATTCAGTGAGAAATTACAAGGATTCTAACGTAACAATGCTTTGTTTTCTATTTTAGTATTAAATATTAAAAATGTAGAAATTTTGTCAAATTTTTTAAAAGTGACGTGGGTAATAGTCCCGTGAAGGTTTGAGTTTTAATCAGGAAGTCAAACCTTTGTGCTAATAATAAATATCTGATTCGATATTTAAATTTAAATTTGTTTGGTCTGTATTCACAGTGGTGAATCAGAAGCGTTGTAAGTCATTTAAAAGAGGCTCTTTAAGCTCTTTGTAATCATCGTAAGGCTTGATATAGACTTTAAAAAGAAAAATATCTGATTGGATATTTAAATTTAAATTTGATCCTAAAATTTAAATTTGTTTTGTCTGAATTCACTGTGATGAATCAGATGCTTTGTAAATCTTTTATGAAAGATTCTTTAAATTATTTTTTTATGATATTAACCTTTTTGTTTATTTGTTTGGTCTCTTCCAGACTAGTTCAAATAAAATAATAATATACCTTGAGAGATTGAAATATACTCTCAAACGTACTGCGCAAGTGCAGACTCAGCCATGATTTATTTGTTTTACAACACACTTTAGTTTGACTTGTAAGGCCATGTAATTATTTGTTTTACCTCTGTTTTTTACATTAAATAAATAATTCATATATTTCTTTAACTTGCAAATGTTTTACTTTTTGTTGTAATCATTTCCTTAGATTCCGTACACCCTCTTTTAGTCTATTGTGGCCGTAGCTATAAGAAGAAGTGGCCGGTACAGATGATAGAGCCGGACTGTTTCAAGAGATCATACAGATGTTGCAAAATGAGATGATAGAGCCGGACTGTTTCAAGAGATCATACAGATGTTGCAAAATTAGATGATAGAGCCGGACTGTTTTAAGAGATTATGTTGATTGTTTTATATATTTTTTTCAAAGGCGCTATAATAAGTTTTGGCTAGTATTTAAAAGAAAATATTTGTAGATTGTAGTTCTCGTCAAGGCCCCAAGAATCTCACGATATGGTGGTATTTAAATGAGGTCGAAGTTTGAAATGTGTGGATAGAAATATAGGGGGTTAAAGTAGAAACAGAGAGAATCCTGGAAGAAAATAATAAGGAAGTGTCACTACTCCCCCAACCTGTGGGCCTACTTGTTAGGATGGCTTAGTGGGATGGTTAGGCAGCGGTAAATAAGTCCGGGGTTCATTTTGATCTTGTTTATTGAAATAGATTAGTTACTAAGCGAATGTATAAGTGTGATGAAGGTTTTTAGAACAAGTTGAAAGAGTTTGTAAAAAAAAAGGTCCTCGTTCTGTCGTGTCCCTACTCAGCAGTTCTGCGCCCTGACCTATCTTTGTTGTTATAACTTTGATTAGTGTAGAACACACGGCTGCTCGACTATGCGCGGTTGTTATATAACTCAGACTTTCAAGATGGTCTGGGGGGGGGCTCTCTCCTCCTTACCGAACAGGGACTCAAGCTGTAAGATGTTCTCCTCATAAGTTACTGTAACGTGGTAGCTGAGTAAGTAAAGCACTTCAAAGTCGACCTCTTAACACAACTGGCGTCCTTCCCAGCCCGTTCCCCCTTGAAAAGGTCTAAAACTCGCTGTTGTATACCACGAAAAATAGGTGTGATTTCCTTCCCCCTGACTTAATGTTTATGCCAATACACTGTGTTGTGCTAGCTGGCAAAACAATATGTTTTAAAAACATGACTTATGCACATGCACAACTGCTGATGTGAAACAATTGATGGTTTACGTCACCCTTGCATGCTTTTGATTATTTAAGTCTGCAGGCCATGAAAGAATCTTGATAAAACTGAAACACTGAAACTATTACTGAATGAATGCAAGATCTGACGTCTGACAGTTTTTTTTTTTTTACATTTAGCATCCGATTCATTGTTTGTTAACAAAAACATTTACTTCTTTTTTTCGCTGGCCCTTTCACATGACACGTCTGTGACGTCACAGTGACCAGCTTCCCCATCTGCTAGAAAAGCTGGGTCATTGCTTTCTCTTTCTTGTTCAGTTCCGTCGGCCATCATAGATATCAGTACACGCAACTCCCGGCATGCTTTGCGATCCAAAAAAACTGACGGTCAAAATGAAATATCATCAGGTGATCGGTCTTATTGTAGCGTACACGGAATATCATGATTGTAAATAGGTAAATATATATTTTTCTTGTAGATCTGATAAAGTGTTGTTATAATTACATTATATTTCCTTCGACATAGTGCAATGTCCGTCGAAAACAATAAATTTGAAAATGAATATATGAGAATTCAATAGTAGTGTGACATATGGCCGCATGGCATGTTAGTCACTTCAAAATAATAACTACACACGTAAGAATAAAGTAAAGTAAAATAAAATAAAATAAAATATGACATAATTTTAATTCTCACAATGTTTGTTGATGAACATGTACTTCCAATATCGGAAACCTGTCGAACCATACCTGGAGGCTATTGAGAGAATTAACAATGCATACCCAGGAGTCCTGATGATATATACTGCTGACAAGTCACTTCGGCGCCCACATTGTACAGGTACACAGCAAAACTATAAATGTGATGAATATGATTATTGGCATAGGGCAGAGGCGCTTCCATCTCCCTGTGTCATCAGGTATTATCTGTGTTCATTGTGAGGTATGGAGCGAGCATGTGGGCACATAGACTGAAAAGAAGTAGCAACGTCAAGATGCTACGAAGGACTCAGAAGAGTATACTGAGACGTACAGGACAGTATCCACAGAAGCGCTCAGCGTCACACTAGGTATTAAACCCTCCGGACTTTGACGTACAAAAAAGGGGCGCCATGTACTGGCTCAAAAAAGGTGACCTTCAACTATTACATAGATTGACCCGAGCTAGGGTAACAACGTTATCAGATGTAAGGAGGGCTCTGGTAGAGGAGTGGCAAGATCATTGGGAGGGAAGTAACATCATCAGATGTAAGGAGGGCTCTATTAGAGGAGTGGCAAGATCATTGGGAGGAAAGTAACAATAGCAGAGGAACCTTCACAATATTCCCAAGTGTACAGAGAGAATTCGAATGAGATACTTGCAACCTCCTCAGGGACTTGTACACTTCATGGCAGGTCACCAGTCATATATGGTGTCCCTCAATGACTGACACCAGACTATGTCGTGTTAGAATGTGCATTAACGCAGGAACTGAGGACCCCATATCAGACATATATACAGGGCCCTCCTGTGTACAACATACTCAGAGATAGTGCCTAGTGGAGATTGCTTGAGACAATCACGACAAGACTTCAAACAGAAATACTTGATGGAAGAAGAAATGACAGACGTGAGGATGTAGACACAGACACCTCAGAAGAAAGAGACTTAAAGACTGAAGAAGAAGAGGTGCATACCGATGAAGACATGCTGGTTAAGATAATACAAAGACGATGATATGACTAAAATGATTACTCATATGGCAGGTGACACTCTAAGAAGAGGCATCTCTGGGCATTCCGGAGAATTGCTGAGGGACAGCCCAGTATTGGAGACAATGCTAAAGTACCCGAATTCAGCTAGAATTCCAGCAGGAAACACACAGTGTAACAAAAAAATTATGGCAGATTCCATCCCATAGTCTGCCGGTGGGCCTAAGCGTGGACCATCAATTGGTGGAGATGGCTGTATATCATACTGTACGCTCACATAATCTGCCGGTGAGGCTAAGCGTGGATCATCAACTGGCTGTATATCATACTGTATGCTCAGGAATACAAGATTAAGTCCTACTTGGCTTACTGTTGAATAGGCCTAGTCCTACTCTTCCTACAGTTGAATTGGCCTACTCCTACTTGGCCTACAGTTGAATAGGCCCCCCAGTTAGAATGGAATACACGGACAAATAGTTCAGATTTATAAAAATGATAAAGATTTTTCTTCTAGTTTTTTTATTTGTAAAAAGAGATGATTAAATTACAGATAAAGACTAAGATAGGGCTGGATCCAAAAATGAAGGGTTGTATTTGAGACTCGTTTCATTTCTTAAATACCAATCCTTGATTTCATTCACATCCCTCTGGAGATACACCTGGCGCTAGTTCTTCCTGGAGCCTCGGCGCTTCATGGAGGATGTTCCACCTGGCGCTAGTTCTTCCTGGAGCCTCGGCGCTTCATGGAGGATGTTCCACCTGGCGCTAGTTCTTCCTGGAGCCTTGGCGCTTCATGGAGGATGTTCCCCCTGGCGCTAGTTCTTCCTGGAGCCTCGGCGCTTCATGGGGGATGTTCCACCTGGCGCTAGTTCTTCCTGGAGCCTCGGCGCTTCATGGAAGATGTGCATTGAGGACAAAACCATTTCCCTTTAGGTGGAGCCAAGATACCCACACAAGGGTAGTGGAACCACTCGTAGGGACACTAAGGACAGACAAGGGGACACTCTTTAGTGTGTGGGACTCTGTATGGAGTGTGGAACACACTTGTATCTAGTACTATACTCACATCCTCATTGTCACAAGCCACCATATCCCCGTATGACACTTGGTTACAGATACAGTATCTAGGGTCATTGGGGTCATCCTCCGTCCACTCCGCTGATGTTGGGTCAGTGGCAGGTGTTGGCGCCACTGGGTCTGTTGCCACGACCGGAGGGGGTTCTACTGGCACCTGTAGCTGTGGTGGGGGTAGAGGAGACGGAGGCGCAGGGACAATGGTAGGGATAGGGGTTACTACAGACAATGAGCCCCCAGCCGAGGTGACACTACCTGGTACCACTGAGACACAGGAGTTGGTAGACTTCCTGTAACACACCATTTCCTTCTTGTCATAAAACACACACCTTCAACACACTAATTACAGTCATTCTAATTATCCGGGTGCGCAAATCTTTCAGAACTTAGCTTGGCTTCAGCTTAGACCTTGCTTCAAAAAACATTATGGCTTCAACAATAGCGAATCTTCATAAATAGAAATATTGAAGGCTAAAATACTCGACCTTGGCTTCGACTTTGAGAATATTTCACAGACTTAGTTTAAGTATGCTTCAAAATTGAGTGGAATATGCACACCCCTACTATGGATTACACATCTCCACAATGGATTATATCTTAAGGTGCTAAATAGTATTTTTAATGAGGACACCATATTGGAATGTAAATAGGTCACTCCTCAAAGCTAAAATTACGATTATTTTGATTGGTAAGAAACAAAGTGAAAATGAGTTCACCTTGAAATACACAATGTTCCTTCTAATTTCTCATTTCTTATTGTTCCTCGTCTTTACTACAGCTTTGTCTCAGTTCTTCGTTAAAAGATCAGCCATTTCAAGATTCTCAGCTAGTAAACAAATACACTAAATTCTTGTTGCGAGCACCAACTGCGACAACAGCTATGACGAAAGAACAAATACAGTCCAATCTTCATAGGTTGAGCCTTTTTGAAAATATGAACATATCTTATTGGGATCAACAATGAAAACATTCTAGTATATTATTTTGGTTATTTTATATCAAAAGTGACTGCTGCAAATCCCATGACTTGATATATGAATACATGAAAGTATGTCTGGTAACTTTCCCTTCTCATGACAATTCGAATGTGTCAGTAGAATGTACAAGTATTTCTCTGTTTATCTCCAGTTGTATCCTATCAAGAGCACATTCTGATGAAGTATTATCTGAGGGAGTATTTCTGTTTATTTCCAGTGTTATCTTATATAGAGCACAGTATGTTGAAGTTTTATCTGGGTGTGTTTATAAAGAATCTTACTACTGTAAAGTTGTACTTACTTCTTCTGTTTCTTGCTGCTTTCCTGGATAGTAGCGAGCGCAGTTTGGGCTGCCCCGGCCAACTCCTTGCCGATACTAAACTCGTGAGCATGAACGCCAATGTTGATAGCCTCATAGGACGCCTTTAGACTGGCCGTTCTGCGACCTTGCTGCATCTAGAACACAGCACACTGTTTTAAGTGCTAGAACACCAAACTCTGTTATAAGTGCTAGCTGATGTGCATCTGTAAAACTAAACTTTGTTCAGTATCCACTGACCTGCTGTGTGGCTGCTATTGCCTGAGACGCTGCTGCTGCTATGGCAGTCCCTCCTGCTCCAATATGACCCAGGGTATAGCTCATATTGGTGGTCGGAATGGGAGGTGCGATGGCACAAGAAGAAGAAGAAGAAGGCGGCTGTATGGGCCCAGAGCCAGCGGACAAGGGCCTGGGTTCAACCACTGGTGCTGGGAGAGGTTTCTCAACTGCCAATCTCTTTTCCAGACTAGTCACCGAGGAGTTGGAGTCCCGGCGCTTCTCTGGGGACAAACCAGGGACACTAAACTGTATGTTCTGGTACATTGGTGTGGAGATAGTTACCACAGTATGTCGGTGTAGAGATAGTCACCCCGATATGTCGGTGTAGAGATAGTTACCACGGTATGTCGGTGTAGAGATAGTTACCACGGTATGTCGGTGTAGAGATAGTTACTACGGTATGTCGGTGTAGAGATAGTTACCACGGTATGTCGGTGTAGAGATAGTTACCACGGTATGTCGGTGTAGAGATAGTTATCACGGTATGTCGGTGTAGAGATAGTTACCGTGGTATGTCGGTATAGAGATAGTTACCGTGGTATGTCGGTGTAGAGATAGTTACCACGGTATGTCGGTGTAGAGATAGTTACCATGGTAAGTGCTCCTAGTGAAGCTGTATCTGTTTTCTTTCTGGCTGCTATTTTGTGTTGGCTGATCCAAGTCTAGACTTCCTGAAAAATAAAAAATCACTTATTGTAATCCAGAACCAAGAGTTCCTTCTAAAGATGTATTTGTCAATCTTGAACATGTTTTACAAGTTGTTACATGTACCGAGCCAGAGGCCTACACTAGGCACCACGTCTTACTACCAGTTCGGGTTATACACTTATGTACTAATTACACTAATGGATTAGGGATTAGGAAGGCTTAATTTAGAAGAAATGCTCCTGCATTTGAGTGGAGGGAAAATGGAGAACTATTCATGAAAAACCACCCTCAGTACACCCAGCTAGGATCGAACCCTGATCTCCCTGTCTTTGACGATCTAATCCAAAACAAGATTAGCGTGTTTGACCACGCGGCCATCAAAGTGGGTTTATACACTAGGGCTTGGTAAATCTTGAGGTTTACATGATCTGGGACATCAGCAAATTAGACCTATCACCAGTGAATGGGAGATCAAAGTTCGAAACCTGGTCAGGTGTACTGATGGTGTTTTTATTAAAATGTTTTCCTCACTCCCTCATCGCAAATGCAGGCATATTTCCTCTGGATTAAACTTTCCTAATTCCTAACCCATTACACTAATGCAAATATATGGGCCCAAAGATGTGCTACACTTGACAAAGATCATTTCAATAGATATAAAAAAATTGTCAACACTGATAACTAGAGAATTAGAGTAATTTATTTATTTTTATTTATTTAGCACCGCGTCTTACTACCCGTTCGGGTTATACGCTTAAGTACTAATTACACTAATGGATTAGGAATTGGGAAGGTTGAATTCAGAGGAAGTGAACCCGCATTTGCGAATTAGAGTAATAGTGTATAACTAGAGTAATAATAATAATAATAATAAATAATAACCTTTATCTATCTGGCAAAGTTAAGGTGTTAGCCTTCTCTTCTACTTACCCAGCATTGAATACAACATACAATATTACGTTATTAAAAAACAAACACATTTTAATGAGTAGAAAACTATTCGCATGCTCATTCATACACTCATTTAAAGCTCCAGTAGCTTCGAGAGCTTACTAGACAAGATATATTGCGTGACTGCATGCTTAAAGGGATGTTAGGTGATAAAACGAGTTATCTGATTGGTCCCAAGCCTGTGATCCCAGGAGCATATACTTGAGATCTATCAGTAGAGTGGGTTCTGATCTAGTAGCACGGGTGTGTTTGTCCTTCAGAAATAGGAACTGTGAGGCTCAGATGTTGATAATATTTTGTGGAGCAGTACTAACAAGTGAAACCTTCACCTTTCATTTATTCTTAACCAACACAGTTTATTAAAATACATTGAAATATGGTCATGCCGTTCTAAGTTGAATATGTATCGAACACATGTGTTTTGTAGTCGTTCTGCTAGTCATTGTACACTACGTCGCAGTAGTCAATGTGTGGTAATATTAAGCTCTGGACAAGGATAATTAGCACATATTCTGGTAGAAAGTTCTGCAACCTTCTCAGCAAATGTAGGCAGGCCCACACATTCTTGCAAACCAAAGTTACCTGATTTGTCCAATTAATATTTTCATCAATAATCACGCCAAGATTTCTAGTCGTCGTTGTCAGTTGTACTGAGGTTACTACTATTGTATGTCAGTTGTAGTGGTTACTATTATCGTATGTCAGTTGTACTGAGGTTACTACTATCGTATGTCAGTTGTACTAAGGTTACTATTATCGTATGTCAGTTGTACTGAGGTTACTATTCTCATATGTCAGTTGTACTGAGGTTACTATTATCGTATGTCAGTTGTACTGAGGTTACTACTATCGTATGTCAGTTGTACTGAGGCTACTCCTAATCGTATGTCAGTCAGCAGGGAAAGGCCCACATCCAGGAGTAGTCTGCATGTTCCTATAAGAATGGATCGAGTTTTAACAGGGTTCATTTTAAGGCCATTTATTTCAGACCAAGCATTTATTGAAGAGTATTTGGTGGAAATGTATATGTCGTTAGCATACATGTAATATCACATATTGATAAAAAAAAAAAGCAATGGCCCTAAAACTGAGCCCTGTGGAACACCAACCTCAACTGGGCGCCATGTTGAGAACGTGTTGCCTATCATGACACTTTATTGGCGGCCATGTAAATATGATTTCATCCACCGTACAATGTCTGGAGATAAATTAAATAATACATGTAATTTTGCTAATAGAATATTAATACCCACAGTATTAAAAGCTTGTGAGAAATCTAATGATATAAAAAGTGTTAACTTGTCTAATCTAATTCTGTGTGTTACATGTACTATGGCGTGATGTGGGTCCTGAGTGATAGGCAGTTAACAAGTTGTGAGAACTAGCGTAGAACTAGAGTATTAGGGTTGAGGTTACTTTTCTCGAGAACTTGAGTAATCCCACTGTGGTCTGCCTCCAGTTCCATCTTGAACTTATGTAGTTCCTGGTCCAGTCGGCGCAGGTAGCGCTCAACCAGATCATGCATCTGATTGGCCAGGTGGACCTTCTCATCTGGACAAGATACAACACTTGGTTCAAATCAGGAATACTATATAAAAAGTATATTTTTATTAATATCTTAAGATAAACTTTGTTTACTGCCACAATATTTTAATGGCTCAACTTACAAGAAGAACTAAAATGTTCTAAATTTAATTGTAAGTTTGACCTTAGAAATATTAGTAATGTTAACATTTAGTGATAAGAGGCTCGGCAGCAATACTTCGGGTGATTATACTGTTTCTTGGGGAGATGCCCTGTTGTCATACGTAACAGGTGGTAGTACCCCAATATTATCTGGTTTTTAACCATATACATCTTTTTAGAAAAAATATTTTGAATTGAACAAGAATATGACCCTTGAATTTTATTTTGATCTCAAGTTCTATTTGCCAAAAGTTCGGCAACTAAACTAAAAGTTCCTACCTAATGTGAAATTTATAATCTCCCATGAAAAGATTAGAACATATATTCTAAATTTTGTAACAAGTTTGTTCTGGAAGGTCTTTTTCCCAAACAAACTGTAGAGTACCATTTTGGTAGGAAAATGAACTTTTAAAATGTTTCAAAATAAAACAATAACAATGGATGAGTTTTGTTACTACCAAAGTTGATAAGATCTAACTTAAGCTAAGTCACCTGCATCCTCCAGTGTCTTGTAATACACCTTCCTAATATCTTCGTATTCATTATCTTTCTCGTTAGGTTTCATCTTCTTTGCGTTGGAGAAGAACGTCTTCACTCGCTTCTCGACACTGTCCATGGAGTCTGTGGGAGAATACAGTGTCACACATGGCGATACCACATCACACATGGAGATATCACCCTGAGCGATACTACTCGACACAGTAATTTACATTGCATGCGGAAAGAATGTCAACTACTTGAAGAATGAAAAGGGGGGCGGGGGTGTGGGGGGCAATGATACACATCATCAGTCGTTATCTTGACATTCTGGCGTGTGCAATCCGGTCATCTTACCGAGGGGGGCGGGGGTGAGCGCGTAAGTTAGAGGAGTTTAGGACTAATAGTAGTTTTGAGGAGAATGTTTTTACTTTATTTTTTACCTCTTTTGACAAACATTACGGATACCTAATCATCTTTAAATACAAGGTATGTAAAGTGTTATTAAAATGGCTTCAAATAAGCGTGCTAAACCAACTATTCACGGTGAAGGACTTATGTCCCATTTGCCATTGGGTACTGACTGTACTAGAACACTCCTCTCACACCTTCGCCTTTCATACTCTGGAGTGATTGGAGCGCTTGGCCACGAGATGCAATGTTTGCTGTGTCGAGTAGTAGTTTTAACATTTCAGTTTATTTCTAGTACCTCCAGAACGTTTAAAAAAAAGCCTGTGTATGAATATACAAATGAAGTGTGCTCAGAGGAGAGAATGTATCCCTGGTGTAATCACACTTCACCATTCATGTTATAGCATATCTTTCTCAGGGAAGTAAAGGGCTCAGTCGGAATGTTAAGGGTATCCAACCCTGTCCTCATTATTAGGGTAGTTTTGAATTCCTTGGGAGATAGCTTAGTGGAGGCTTCTAACATTCCTAGCAGTTACAATCTAATTGAATTGCTTTAAACAATCTTGAGATTGTCTATGAGAGGGGGGGGGCCCTCACCCCAACTCACCACCGGCCAAACTACAGCTCAGTGAGGCAAGAGGTCGTAACTCCACTTTTCAGTTTACATTTGGATAAAGTGATGCAAAATGCAACATTTCACTCGATGAGAGTAAGATTGAGAAATCTTTGCTAAGACCAAACATAATTATGTTCACATGGAACATAAGCAACTTATTTTAGTAAATTACTATAGGATGTTCCACTCTTAAATTGCTGCACTGGCTCTTAAGGACACTTACCATCTCATTCTAACACACTGGTTTCCTCGTGAGAGCTGTCCTTTTTATACCCAGAGGAGTTGCCATTTTGTAACTTAAAAACTAACATCGTTATATCTATGGAAAACGCATGCTGCATTATATAACATTCACTGATGCAGCTAGCAAGTTATCAAAACATTTTTAAATCACTTATTACTTACAAATTATAACAATTAACACTGTGTGTCAGTTTAACAAGTGTCCAAAGATATTACGTCACAAGTATTGTTCCAATATGGTGGGGAAAATAATAATTTTATGGTGGCTGTAACAATAGTCTTTAACAATGCCTGCAACATTTACATGGATACCATTTACACGAGGTTTCAAAAATATTTAAACATATCATACCTCTTGAAATATTTAAATTAAAACATTAAAATATAGTTGTCTTGTTAGAAACTTTTTACTTTTTACTTGACGTGGGTAAATTAAGGTGGAAGAAATTATTAGAATACTGGTTCGTCAAATTTATTTTTGAAAAAAGAATTACAGGCTATTAGCACCTCTCAGTTATGAGTGGTGCCATTTTTAATTTACATTCACACTAGTTGCTCTTGAAGAGCACAGCACTGGACAGTTGTAGCTTGATTTACATTCACACTGCCTGCTCTTGAAGAGCACAGCACTAGACAACTTTGTGACACTGAAAACTGAAGCGCTATATAAATTTGTTTGTGTAGATCAATAGGTCTGATTTTGTTGTCATTGCAGAGACAATGTTAAATATTTGAAAATATATTTCATGTAAAACAAAAATTGAACCATAATATACTTTTGGGTGAAGAAACCATCTACCCCGAGTGGTCGGACTAAGACGTTATACTCTCATGACACCTTGTCGTTGCTAGTAATCAGGTCAGGGCTACAACAGTTAGTACCTAGCATGTAGAGTTAGTACCTAGTGCGTACAGTGTTAGGTAAGAATCCTGGGCTCCATTCCCAGCATGGTCCAACATTTATTATTGGTAAATTGTTGTATGGGGCGTAAATATTGTACTTTTGTTAGTATTAGACTAGTTTATAAGTCATGTAGTGATATAATCACTGTGTTTGAAAAGTACACAGTGCATGTAAAATACTTCTAATTAAAAAAATAATAACCCTTTGTAGTCGATAAGACTTTCCTAAACCCTAAGACATTGTATATCGCATTGTAAAATAGTGTATTTTCCCGCTTAATCCGAATCTTTGTTAATTCATATAAGAAATATATTGCCCCATTCTTTGAAATAAAAACAGTATTTTTCAAGAAACTACATACACAAAATTAATAAAATATTATATTTCTCATTATTATTCCTTCAAATTTCTATTGAAATTTCTTTGTCAAGATAATTTATTTTGTCATTTGTTTGTACCATTAACTTCTTCTTCTGCTCGAGGACTTCTATTCTTCTGCCGTCTGCTTCCTTGAAAGTTTGTTCTTCGTGTTCTTTAGATTTCAATAGGTTTAGTGCGTCCTTTTATTTTTTTAAATGTTCGTTGTGTGTACTTCAGTAGTCATTGATTTTATAAATTTGTGTGATGAAACAGCCCAATAGTCAGACTGAAGGGCAATTAGAGGGTTTTGATGAACTAGACATTCTTTATTTAAAGAAAAAACCCTTTCCAATGCAGCATTGCCTTGAAAGTGTCAATTTAACTGTCAAAATGTCATGAATTCAGTATGAGCTTCGCTATGAAATGCTACAACTCCTTGCAAAACAAAGTCTTTCTTTACTCAAACCATGGGTTTTTGATTTTTCTTTCACAGCTGGGTTTTCTCCTAACTCTTTTTGGCCAAGTTTGCTTCCAGAGGAGCTAGTTTGGCTGTTAGTGTAACTCTTTTTGGCCATGTCTGTTCCAGAGTAGCTAGTTTGGCCGTAGCTCTTTCTGTCCACATCTGTTCCAGGAGCTAGTTTGGCTGTAAATACTAATTCTTCAAGAGAACATGTTAAACAAGATTCTGCTGTTGACAATCTTTTGGTCCAAAGGTGATTTTATATTTAGTTTGTTGTATAATGTGACCAAAAAGTCTAAACTTCAATCTGTCCTAAAAGTTAAAACATCTATTCCGTTGACCTTTTTTGCAAGCTACTGCAGCGCCCAGATTGAATATTTTCTCATGTCCGAACTAAGTCATCCGTGGGAAGTAGCTATGAATTTAGCATGAAATGTTGATTTAAAGTGGGTATAAAAATAGGCAAGTTACTATTCTTAGCTGAGCAATGAGCTTAGCTCACAAAAAAATCATGACCTGGGAGGTAATTTCATGATTTTTATGACCAAGATCAGATTTCATGACTTTTTCATGACCGGTAGTCAGCTTGTAATCTACCAATTATCAATCTGTCAAGCTGTGCACCCCCTCAGGCCTGTACAGCCAGTTAAGAATGGAACAGCCTCGGACTTGAGGTGATAATTTTGTGAGGAACCTTTTGCTACTCGTTCGTCTCAAAAAAATCAAAGCACAGACACACAATAAGTTTTTGCTACAAATTAATTATTCTTGAACCACTCACAAGTTTTTTCTTAACACTGTGCCGGTATTAGGCCATTGCATGTAGGCTAGTCATTACGGTACTCTAAAGGGGGATAGTATGAGCTGAGAGCGAGATTCTTTATTAATTTTCTTATCAAATAATTAGAAATTTAATGTTTTCTAGCACTCATACAGAGTAAGATAAGCACATTCCCGATTATAACAAAACCAATGTTGTGAAAGCACCTAAATCATAATTATTTTTTTTTAGAAAACTACCTACTGTAATTCACCCAAAGTTCTGACATGTCGTGTAGCATTGCGCAGAATGCCTTAGTTTTATTTCTTGTGCAGATGTCTGTCCACATAATCCTGTCGGCATTAAGCGTTTATAAGCAATTCTACTTCGGTATTATTTTTTAGGTAACAAACTTAATTCTTGTAAACAAGGATTATTATTTTAGTATTTTGATTAATAAAACTTTGAACGTCTTTTAGTGACAGACCCAGTTGCAAATCGTCAAACATCTCAACCCCATGGGAAATAGTTTAGCAAATAAATAATAAATAAATAATCCCGCATTATAACCCACTGATAGGGTAGGGATGAGGAAGGAAGTATTTTAGAGGTTATCTACCCACATTTGCGTGGAAGGAGAGTGGGAAACCATTTAGGAAAAGCCATCCTCGGTAGACCTGACCGGGATTCAAACCTTGATCGCTTCGCCTTTATCAGTTTAGTATTTTCTCAACACAACTGTGATGACAACTGACCGAATGCTGTATCTCAACACAATGATCCTGGTGAAGACTAGAGAAACGAGCCTTTCAGTGTTTATTATGAGCAAATATATATTATAGATGAGTAAAGTTGTGAACTTACTCTGAACAGACAAGTCCATTTCTCTCATCTCTGTAAACCTGTCTCTCAGCTCTTGAGGCAGGTGTTCTATCACTGAAACCAATAGAGTACACAATCAGATGTACACTAACAACTTGTGCACTTGTTATTCTAGAGCTCTCGTAGATAACTGAGGTTAGATTTCCCTTGGGAAGTCATATGAGAACAAGTTAAAATATTTGTGTGCAAGGAAACATATTAGTGTAAATATTGTTTACAATAATTCTTCTAGAAAAAAGCCAAATAACATTTACAAAATGTTGAGGATGTTAGAAAATTAGCTATGGAATAAAATACTAATATAAAGCAAATAACTTATAGCTTACTTTCAAGATAATCTTCAAGATATAACATAATTTTACAATCTTAAATTAATTATTTATAAGCAAAGTTTAACTTTAAAATTAGAATTCAACTACCACGGAATGACCTTAATTTATTACATAAACAAAGAAATTATCATTTAGATTTAAGAAATTTTCCTTTAGTAGTGGTATAACTGATTTAATTTTAAGCCATGGTGTATAATTATTTTACTTTCTGATCACCTCAGAGTCTAAGATATACGGGTCTGACTACTATTTCGTTGCAGTGATCAGACATTGAAGCCAAATGGCGTTAGTGTCGTTGCGGAATAGCGCGCGTGCAATTTAAATGTTGAAGAGAAGTTTGAACCTCCACGTTTACATTTTACTGTTAGACTGTAATTATTTTATAATCAAATAGCTGAAGCTATTATAATGCTTTTAGGGAGAATTACTCCATCTAGATATCATATTCTGAAAATTTAAAAATGACACCTGGACACGGGAATCGAGCCCGGGACCTCTGGTTTAGTACGCTAATGCTCTAGCCACTGAGCTATCCAGGAATCCAGGCCTTAAAATATGAGTGAAGATAGCTCAGTGGTTAGAGCATTAGCGTACTAAGCCAGAGGTCCAGGATTTGATTCCCTTGTCCAGGTGTCATTTTTCAATTTTCAGAGTAATTACTTTATCCCGAATGTGATAACTAGTGAATAAAAAGAATAGCTCACAACAAATGATAACATACAAATTAAAATTAATCATTTGCTCATCGATTTAAGACAATTTAAATTTGAAATACTGTATTATAAATCACATCACCCCGTTTAGGGGTTGGTGGAATGTCTGAGTACGTTTCAGTTTATTCTCCTTGGTTCTAGAAGATATCAGATGTATTTCTGAACGGCCCGACTGCTACCTCTCAGATGTGTTGACGTCATTTAGGCTAATGAGTCAGTTGAACGATGAGACTCGTCAGAGTCGGTTGGGACTTAGCTCGGGGAAGTTTGATGGGGTGCGTGTAGGATCGAATTGGTGTATGATGTAAACAGGGTAGTTTATGCATCCGTCTTATTTAGGAACCAGATACAATAGACAGTTCATCGTATTGAATTTGTACTTAGGAATTATTTGTTGTAGAACTTTCCTAGCGTAATATAATAGTTATTAAATTAACTAATATAATCTTGTAACATATTATATATGATCTCGTAGCATATTATTTATTCTTGTAGCTTATAAAAGATGCTATAACTCAATGTCTGATCAATGAAACTAAAGAATAGCCAGTACCCATTGTGACCCAACATAAGTTTAGAATATGGGTCTTCTGTAAATTTCGAGAAAATTGAATCTAAATGTTCACTTTCTACTAAGTGTGCTGGGGGTAGGTGGGGGGGACGATTTCAAATAAATAAATAATCTTTAAAATGTGGGCGTTCTACAATAGCTTCAGTTGTGAGCAAAATCACATGTTTAGAGGCGATTAGCTTGAACACTCCACCAAGGCCGAGGCTTGCGTTGGGGTAGAGGGGGGTCTGTGATTCAACCCTCTGTTATGTCCGTAACATGTTAAGGACGGCTGGAATAAGAACACTTACTTTGTTTAATGTTACTGCTTGAGTGAGAGTGGTTTGTCGGGAACACCGGCTATCGATAAGATTCTCGATAGTCATTTAGGATGGGGCATGATGGGAAGCAGACAATTTATAACGTCACCACACATTAGAGCCAACCTACATGGGAATATATTACACCCTCCCCCCCCCCAAAAAAAAACTTACAAAAAAAATTGCCTTAATTATTGTTCAAACAAAACAATAAAATACGAGTATATAGCTTGTCACCACCATTATGATGTTCATGTGAATTTAAAAAAATGTTTTGTGATTGTATACATTAATTAGACAACAAAGTTGGATAGACTAAGAAAAAATATTAACAAAGGTAGCAGGAAGTATTAGAGAATGTCGGGAGAGCTGTGGAAGTAAGTTTTTGAGATACAAGAAACAACAAACCTTTCAAGTTGAAACTATTCAATTGGTAGTCCTAAAAACACGTCACCAATGAGTCAGCAAAGAAAGAATAATCAGAGAGAGGATAGGATAGGTAGAAAAGTGAGGGGGGCGAACTTTGTACCCCTAACTAGTTACAGTTTGCGAAAATATAAATAGTGGCATTTTGAGAACAATCTGTCTGAAGATAAATGCATGTTATAAGATTAATATTGTGACGTGAGATTGCTTTTAGTTTTGTGAGCTTAGTGTCTAATGTAAACTAGTGTTAATCAAGTTAGTTATTGTGTATTTTAAGATGGTTTACCTATTATGGATGATACATTTTCTTTTATAAATTAACACTATGAATTCCAGTAAACAAACAAAACAATCTTGTCTACTTTCACTTACAATAGGCAGAGCCTTTTTAAAAATACAAACATATTTGTTTTAAATAAAAATTGATAGAATTTATCTATATTATTAGTGTTATTTTATAGATATTGATCATATCTATCAAAGGTGAATGTTTCAGATCACATGATTTTATGTATGCACACCTATATGAAAACTGTTTTGCATTACTTTTGAAACTGTAAAAAAAAGTGTCTTCCTATCTGAATCTGACTGTAGGCAGGGTAGTTAAAATAGCTGGGCTACTAATTAGAGCACAAACAGTCCCTGCCATCGAACATCCTTTTCAATATATCTGTGCCTCATAGCTATAAAAGTCAAAGTCTTTAATACATTAATAGGTCAGGTTGGAAATGTCTTTATTTGAATAGTGTGCAGTTTTGTACTATGTGGGCAGGGATAGTTCAACCTTTTATCCAAGCACAAATTATTAAATTTCTAACTCTAAGAAAGAAGAAATCATCTATAGATTTGTCCAGGCTGGCTCAATGGCAGCAAAACCCTATTTGTGTGAATTAGGTAAGTATAGGGGTGAGTAACTAAAAAGGGGTTTTTCAGGGACTTTTCTTCCCCCAGGCTTACTGTATGGAAATACAAGGGCCCTCCACGTGCAGACGTTGGTCAAATTTATGCCACTATTGGAGAGGTCCACCTCACCTGGGATATTTCTGAAAATTATACTCCTCTAGGATCTATTTGGAGTAGTTTTACCGCAAATATTTTTCAATGTAGATGGTCATAGAAGATATTTAGAATGGTCTTCACCTGATATATGTTTTAATTCGATGCCTTTAAGAGCTATTTGAAGTTTTTTTTACATATTATGTTCAAAAATATAAAAGGGAAGTTAAGTAAATCTAGAAGGGGAGAGGGGTGAATCTATTCCGGAAAAAAAAACCCTATTTTAATGGGGCAGTGCCCACCCGCCCCTTAAACCCTTACTACCACTTATGCTAATATTAATTAAGAAGTGCTCAGTATACATTTTCTAACTTGGAGGGACGAGGGGCTATGTAAGTTTACATGTCAAACAAATTATAACATTTAAAGTATTTAATCCCTGTCATTAATTAACATTAAAAATAAACTTATGATAGCTTCTAGAGTTATTTAATATTTAAAATATTTCTGCCTCCCAAGTGAACTCTCAGAATTTTTTTTAATTGGATACGGTCTTGCACTTTACAAAAACCATGGCACACATCAAAATTCATAATTAGGTACTAAAAGTAGTTATTTTATAAATTATAAATAATCCATGCCTCTGTTCTATTTTTCAACATTAAATTGACCCTAATACACTAAGTTGTTTGTTTTACTCTGTACCAGTTAATTCATACTTATTGTAATCATATTTAATAAAGTTTTATGTTTAAATGATGATTATTAATATAATTTTTATTTATTTTACTCCTTCAATCATTTTTACGTTGAACGCTCTCTATAATTATTTTTAAAACTTACTTTTCTCTTGGTTACCTTTTATTTGCTAGTGTTGTCAGTCACTAGGCACCAGACCGTTCGTTTATTATCCTTGTGGAACTAATGCTCTCGATGAAATAAAATATTATTATATTTTCCTTAATAAATCATTTGAAAGGAAAGAAGAACCTGAATAGTTAATATCGAGGCCTAAACTGTGTACGTATCTCATGTGTCTATTGAAGTCTAATTCAGAATAAAGTGCCACATTCACATAATTAAGGTTAGGTAAACTAGTCTATATCTGTAAATTACAGTAGGTTGTAATTTCATTGATCTCACGGGAATAGTACGCAAAGAGGGTGGGATTCATTCATTTTTATCTACGTCATATTATAGAAAATTAATATTCTTTTTACCATCCATGCAAATAAAAACGAAAGCAAATATCAAATGTTCAGAAAATTAATATAGGCTCCTATTAAAGCTTTGTAAAATTTTGATTTTATAAAACTCATCTTTAACACAAAAGAACGTTATTACTTAACTTATTAGCCTACATGAATATTTAAAAGAATATCACAACATTGCACTAAGTTAACACTATTTTAATACCCAATATTTCACATTTTTATCAATTATAAGCTAATCCAACCAAACTAATGCCGGGTTTACACGAGACGAGTACTCTTCTTCTATTCACTCGACTGAGTAGCTACCCCCTCCACCTCCGTGTCCCGCTCACTGAAGTACTTGGCCTGTCTGAACCTGTATAGTGGTGAGTAGCGAGCTCATTTGGAAGTGCGTGGGATTTGTACTTAGTTGGTGTTTATTGGCGTGTTGTAATGGCGGCAACGAAATGGGACTGTGAAACCACTTTACAATTTATTCAAGAATATAAATCCCATGAATGTCTTTGGAATTTTAAATCAAGTTCATACAAAAATAAACATATGCGGGAAGCTGCACTCATCCAAATTGCAGAGGTGATGAATCAGGCTTTGGTGTTTCGGAAGTTAAAAATAAAATAAACATACGTTCAACATACAGTCAAGAAATAAAAAAAAATAGAAGACTCGAAGAAGTCTGGTTCCGGATATGACAACATTTACAAATCAAATATAAAATAGCTTCAAGAACTCCAATCAGTCTACAAAGACACCGATGAAAGAGAAACTCTTGATAGTGTAAGTATTTTTCATTTTTCTGTTACATTACATATACACAATATTGTTTTATACACTTTCATTACTAAAGTACCCCATGTACATACTGTACATTTTAATAGACCGTCCTATTTTGCCACGGAACAGCACCCTCATTAGAAAAATAATGTGTGTATTTTTCTCTCAATTCTCTTGCTTATCTAGCTAAATGGTTGATATGGACATTGTTGATACGGACATTGTTGATACTTGGCATTACTGAAACAATTTCTTGCCCCCATGTACCCTCAATAATTACTCCTGTATTTATTTCTTCTACATCTACACTGCCCCTTTGTAAATATGTGTTAGCACTTGTAATTCTTAGCCAATTATGTAAAGCACAAGCGGTACTAATTATTTTATGTGTCACCTCTTCATGCGTTGATATGGGCTTCTGAAATACTCTAAATCTATTTACTAGGATACCAAAAGCATTTTCAACTATTCTACGAGCACTATATATTCTATAATTGAACATTTTCCGCTCAAGTGTCAGAGATCTGTGGGAATAAGGTTTTAATAAATATATTTTTAGAGGAAAAACATCATCTCCTACCAATCCTCAAATTCTTGGAATATTGAACAATTTTTTCCATTGGCTCCAACATGTATGTATTGGAAACAATCACCGTCAAAACTAAACTATTAGAACCCTTGTGGTTCCAAAACTCACTGCCACAGTTGGGGGGGGGNGGTTGTATTAATACATGTTCGCATTGTAACATCAAGGTAGATTCCATCTTGTATTGAAGCCCTTTTCTATAGCTTCCCATTCTTCACGAATTGCGGGAACTTGAAACAAGGAAATAAGATCATGAAATGTGTTTATTTATTTGCTTTTGTTATCAACTCTTATATAGATTATAGATAGATGTACCCTTTGTCAAGGTAGCAAGGTAGCAAGCTTCCCTGGTGTAGCTTATAAGATTAAGATAGGACCCTGGTGAAATACAGGTTGGTAAGGCTGCAAGGTAGATGGGGTGTACGTTGACAGTCGTCTTTTTTTTACAGTTACAAGATAGTGCTGAAGGAGCATAGTAGCACTGAAACTCCAGTCCCTCGGAATCACACAGCAGTCAAGAAATTCCATCTCGGCCTAAAAAGCGGATCATACAGAAAGGCAAAGATGTGGTGCGTGCATTAGCTAACTTGAAATCATTACACGAGTCAGTCAACTCTGAACCTGACTAAGACGCTTTCGATGTATTCGGGAGAAGCGTCGTAGCACAACTCAAGGCTTTTTTTTTTATCCCAAGAGAGAGCTTTAATCGCCCAATGCAGAATTCAGAGCATATTGACTGAACTTGGCGTTGAGGACATGAGAGAGAAGACTCGCATTACATCCAGATCGTCAACATTTAGCAGTTCCATCTACGTCCTCCACAGATAATGTGTACTCCAGTGATTGCCTGAATCAATGTCAAGTCTATACACAAATAAAATCACCGGGGACCACGGCCATGATATGATATTGCATATACTTCAGCTGATTGTGAAGGTGACCTGTTAGCCACCGTAATTGATAACACTTTCCATTGATATCACATCAATGTACATATTACTTTTTATGATTAATATGCGTAAGAGAAAGATAGGAACAGTGAGACCTTTTTTTTTTATCTTACACTTTGTGAGGAATATTTACCAATTGTTAAATTGACAATACATGTAAATAAGTAATAAAAATTTTGAAATGGAAAAAAAAAATACTTTGGCTACTTTTAAAACAGCAAATTTAATTTAAAAAAACACAAAAGATTATTACAGTACTTCACAAACACATTATTATGGTAAAAGGCATTGCTACAACAATGAACCACTGCATAGCAACACCTAACAGATATTTCCCCACCCTCCCTTACCTACCGAGTACTGTCTGTAATGATGTTTTCCTTACCTTGTTATATAATCCTTCAAGTAGTTGTATATGGCATCCGGCACTTGAGGAATAAACGAGGAGGTAGCTGGAATGGAGACTTGGAAGAGATGTTGCAGAGAACGAAAACTTTCCTGTTGCCAAAAATGACAAAGTTACTTGTAATTCTATTCCTTCTGGTATTGACTCTCTCATAATGGTGTCTGACCGTTGAACTGTGGCTGCTATAGTTTGCAATAAACTATCAAATTGATAAATGTTCATTCTCATGAATAACTTAAATTCCTTTTTATCTTTCGTTTCTAGTTCTTTTAGAAGTCCGGCTGAGGCTCCGTGAGTATCTCTACTTAGTAGCCACTTTCTGGTCCAAATTCGCATCTTTTCATTATTTAACTCGTCTCCAAGTCTTTCTATCACAGGTACAATAAGATTGACATATTTTGTTAAAACATGTCTATCACCCATGCTCACTGAATGAAAATTAACTGTCTCGTTATAAAAATTGTATGCGTGTCAATGCTAACTCGGTCAAGATTTGGTCTCGGCCAAGTACTCGTCTCGTGTAAACCCAGCATAAACCTAATCTTCCAGAGGTCAACAACACACTTTTAATGAAACTTTGGGATCTTGAAATATATTGCACTAAACAACTGTCATTTAATTTTACAAGCCATCTAAAATTATTTTACAATATTAATTTTGTTATTATTGGGAATTTGCTTTTGTTGTATGTATAGATGGTAAAAAATATTGTACTTCTCTTAAAATGATAAAATCTAGAAAAACTAAAGTAATCCTGTACTCTTTGCGTTAGTTATTCCCAATGCGTGTTTATTTGTGTCACATAATCTATCATGGCATGGCTCATACATTTGAATGAGTAGTCACTATGAAAACTATAAACCTGAAATGATCACATGTAATATCAAAACCTGAGAAGGCTTGGTCTCAACACCAGTATAAAAACAACTTGATTGATCAGTCGGCCATGTTGACAGTCACATCGATCCAGTCTTGGAGACTGCTCAACCCGAGATGGGGTCTCTAGGCTCTAACCCAGTCCGTGTGTTCCTGGCAGCATCCCTCAGTCACCGCTGTGAGCTCCTTGTTCCGACACCAAGGACACTTACATGGCGAATGTAGCCTGCACCAACCTTTGAATGAAATGTTTTAAAATCTTTTTTGTAAAAAAACTAGACTGCATTTGCCTACAATGATCTAATTGGTCTAACTGCTAGCGAATCACACGCTAATACTGACGCAGATGCTATAAACCAGTCGGAGAAACAGAACTCACCACAATGACAAACAACTAGAATTCGCGTTTGATACCTGGGAAAGCCAGGAAATTTTGTGTGGCAGGGAAATTAGGAAGATTGTAAAAAGTAATTTTGATTTTCAGATTATTATTATTTTTTTTTTTTATGATTTTTGATAAGTTATACCTAGAGTAAAAGTGTAAACTACTTAGATTTCCAATTCCTGCTTTTCACAAAGAGCAGGCCATGCTTGTCTGTGACTGTAACAACCTGATGTTCAAGAACAAAGTTTATCACTGCGTCTTACTACCTGTTCACACTATTGGCGTGGAGGTGAAGAAAGAAGCATTTTAGAGATAATCTACCCACATTTCTGGAAAGAGAGTTGGAAACCATTCTCTAGGCCCGACTGGGATTTGAACCCCGATCATCAGTAGGCCAGTCTAACACGAGAGAGATGTGTTGGACCATTCTGCCTCTGAAGCAGGTAAGGACGCAGTCTAATACGAGAGTGATGTGTTGGACCATTCTGCCTCTGAAGCAGGTAAGGACGCAGTTCCTTGCCGTTGTTATGATAAGTCCAATATTGGACAGATGAAATACTCTATGCAAGTTGTCAACAAACACTAGTCCAGGGTGTTGACGTTGACAACAATTTAGGGACTGTCACTAATTAGTGATTGTGTGATTCACTCCGAGTTGAGGTCACTTTCAAAAATGGAGTCTCAGCAGCCATAAGGTTCTGTTCCGGGCACTTTTAATCATACGGAGTTTGGACCAAAATGTCAACACGGGTGAATAAAACAACTTATAAAACAAATTAAGGACACAATGAATCCTTATAATATTCATGAACCAGCATTTCAATGTGTGCCATTTATTGCCAAGACACTTATACCATTTTAGCGCCATTTTAAATATTTCTTTACATAATTTGGTATTTATAATAAAATAATTAAATTTTACTAGATAGAATACAATTAAGTAGGCAAAGTGTTTGAATGATTCATAAACAAAATTACTACATTTCAAGAAAATTAGTACCTGTACTGAGAATTGAGGTTTTTAAGAGAATATTTGATCTTGTCAATATCGTCTAAATAGACTGGAATTGTTTATTTAAATGCTCTATTATATTGAACTAACATGCTTATCAGTAGCGTCTCATGACCCAAATTCTTAGGCAAGCTTAAAAGGGGTGCCCCCAAGCTTAAAAGGGGTCCTGGATTTTTTAATTTTTTATGCTTCAAGAAGCTATTTGAAGGTATTTTTTTATGATAGTTGTGGCTTTGGGTGTCCTTCTGCTTTGTAATTTAAATTATTGTGTTATTACTTATTATAGACATATACTTATAAACTTTCGTTTGTTATCTTTCACTGATACACATCAAAACAAAAGCACCTGCTACAATAAACTCCACAAAACTCTAAAGCCCGGTACATACGACACAACTTCTTGTACAAAAAGTTGTGCAAGAAATTGTATAATATCTTAGTCACATGGATTGCATACAAATCTAAGCAAGTGGCTTTTCACACGGCATTTGTGATTGCATACAATCTTTGAAAAAAACTTGGCGTTTTTGCCTTTTTTATGGAAAAATAATGATTGAATGATTTGGAAATATTGGTATTTAATGTAAATAATGTCTTAGTCATTATTAAAGATTATGAAAATAATTTTTCTGTTTCAATTTTTTTACATGTTTTTAAAAGAGTTGAAAACCTTTATATTTGGGGTTTAACCTCCTTCAATTATAATTATTTGTTTGTTTTCAAGCATTTAGCTGTTTTTCTTACAATCACATCTTTTTTTTAAAAAAAAGCAACTGTCTAGTAGACGAAGTTTTCGTGTTTACAACTCAAAAGTTGTACAAGAAAAATGGCTGATATAGGAAGCAGTCTATTTCCCGAAATTGTATACAATTAGTTGTGCAAAGCAGATCTTGTACAAGTTTTGGTGTCCAAACAACGCTATCTTCAGGCTGCAACTTCTTGTACAACTTTATGTACAAGAAGTTGTGTCATGTGTATCGGGCTTAAAGATGTGTAGGCACGGGGTCAGTGCCTTGACAATAATATATTAATTTCCCCTTTCATGCCATACCATTCCTCTATGTTTTGAAAGGGGAAGAGAGCGGTAGTGACTTCGATTCTAGTCGGCACCTTTCAGGCAAGAGAAGTCGTAGCTCGGCTGCTTACAGTTTTACCTGGCATCCATAGCTCTTCCCCTTCTCTCTCCTCCGAAAGCTATGACGTCAACAAATAATTAACTATACTAGCTAGAGCAGATTCTAGTCGGCACCTTTCAGGCAAGAAAAGTCGTAGCTCGGCTGCTTGCAGTTTTACCTGGCATCCATAGCTCTTCCCCTTCTCTCCCCTCCGAAAGCTATGACGTCACAAATAAGAACTCTACTAGCTAGAGCAATGGGATGAAAGTCAGACATATACCGACTTTCAACCACCATTAGATGGATTAGTGCACGACTTTTGGACAAGCCACACATTTTTATAATCATTTTTACAACATTTCCTCAAAACTTTAATAAATAGAGAGCTTCTAAGAGAAAATGACAGTCTACCAACCATTCATTAATATGATATAGAAACAACCACCATTTTATAATAAATTTCTAGGCCTTGACTTTAATAGTATTTTCCTCCCTAAATAACTGTGTTAAGTTCGAGTTCCTCTCTTTCTGGACACGTGTTCCTCTACACTCACACCTGGCTAGAGCAACATCTGGACACATGCTCCTCTGTACTCACACCTGGCTATAGCAACATCTGGACACATGCTCCTCTGTACTCACACCTGGCTATAGCAACATCTGGACACATGCTCCTCTGTACTCACACCTAGCTAGAACAACATCTGGACACGCGCTCCTCTATACTCACACCTGGCTAGAGCAACATCTGGACACGTGCTCCTCTGTACTCACACCTGGCTAGAGCAACATCTGAAACCATAATGCCTCGTTACTGTCCCAGGTGCAGTGTTACCACCATGATCCGCCGCAGTCCCACTCGTATCCAGCTCAAGTTGGACGACCTGCAGGAGTACGAGAGTATGAGACGCACTCAGGAGGTGTTGAAGGAGAAGAGTGCCGAGGGAGTGTTCCCTTCCACCACGGAGTGGACAGCACTCCGAGTCTCCACAAAGACCTCTAAGGAGGAAATCCACGAGCGTATCGGATATGTGCCGCAGTCACGCGTCTCCTGAACGTCTGTGTTCAACAACATCAACACTTTTGATCAAGTTTTCACAAATAGGATGGGCTATTGTTCTAAATAAATATTTCATAAGTTGATGTGTTAATTATTTCCTTCGTTGGTTTGGAACTCTATTTACTGGTTATTAGTATACTCCTGTTCCTGTGGCTGATGATATTCTCCAGGTGGTAGCATACATCCATGTGGTATCAAAACAACAATGTTTATAACATTATGTCCAGTATTGAAAGAATAATCTGGAAATTATATCTGAAAATTGTGTTTTTAGTTATTTTTTATGTACCTACAAACATGTTTTTTATTTTTTTATTTACTTAGAATTTTTGTACTTACCTATTAGCAATAAATTAAATTTTCAAATCATTAAAAAATATTCATCCTGTTTTCTATGTAATTAGTAAACGTAATATTTAAATAACAATATTGTAAACTAGGGTCAGAGCAGGCATGTCTGGCTCGGTTGCTCAAAAGGGCCAAAGTTAAAATAGTTAGAGGGTGGCATTTCAAAACATTCTTATGAATACAAAACTAAGATATATATATATACACATGTTGCTATATATAGATAATATATATCAAGGGGCTAGAATTGTCCAACTCACTGGAAACTGAACAAGAGGCTAGAATTGTCCAACTGACTGGAAATTGAACAAGGGGCTAGAATTGTCCAACTCACAGTACACTAAACAAGGGGCTAGAATTGTCCAACTCACGGTACACTAAACAAGGGGCTAGAATTGTCCAACTCACTTCACACTGAACAAGGGGCTAGAATTGTCCAACTCACTTCACACTGAACAAGGGGCTAGAATTGTCCAACTCACTAGAAACTGAACAAGGGGCTAAAATTGTCCAACTCACTTCACACTGAACAAGGGGCTAGAATTGTCCAACTCACTTCACACTGAACAAGGGGCTAGAATTGTCCAACTCACTTCACACTGAACAAGGGGCTAGAATTGTCCAACTCACTGTACACTGAACAAGGGGATAGAATTGTCCAACTCACTGGAAACTGAACAAGAGGCTAGAATTGTCCAACTCACTGTACACTGTACAGGGGGCTAGAATTGTCCAACTCAATGTACACTGAACAAGGGGATAGAATTGTCCAACTCACTGTACACTGAACACGGGGCTAGAATTGTCCAACTCACTGGAAACTGAACAAGAGGCTAGAATTGTCCAACTCACTGTACACTGAACACGGGGCTAGAATTGTTTAGGCACATCATCATTTCTTTAAGCAGTTATTTGGCATTTAAAAAACAAGTGTTAAAATTGGGTTTAAAAATGTAGTAGCTAAAAATCCAATAATTGTGTTATTTTTTTAAATAATGTTTAGTTTGCTTTTAAAAAAAAAATTCCCTTGCATCTTTTGTTCTTCCCTCAAACTCCCGTGGAACACCTCACCCTGGTTTGAAATCACTGTTATAAGACATTAACCTTGTAATAGACTAGACTGCCAATGAGGGGAAGATCGGGGTTCGACTCCTGGTTGAATGTACTGATTGTGGGTTTTAAAGATTATTATTTCCCACCCTCCCTTCAAGCCATTGTGGGTTCATTTCAACCCTTCTCATCCCTAACACTCTAGCATCATTAGTAAGTATGCATATAACCTGAATGGGTAGTAAGATGTGGTGTTAAAAAGAATGTAGAGGAATAAATAATAACTTTAATATAAGTTCTACAATCGACATCATAGTCAAATGATTGTTTCAATAGCGAGTGTAATAGCTGGTGAGTGGGAGGAAGTATTTTCCCGTCTCTTGATGGGAGGCTGTCTTTGGACCACTGAATACACCATGACTCCATCTTATAGGTTGCACCATAGTGGAACTAAGTAAGGTAATCCGGTAAACAATATGAACACAAGGTTGTGTTTCGGCTGTCTAGGAACACGTCTGGTACACCCCAAGACTATTATCAGAGAGACCTATTGTCTCATTAAATATTGAACATGTCATATTGTGATTGAAAGTGTTCAAGTGCTACAGACAGACACTTGAGATATATGACATGACACGTGACAGATCTTCTTTTACAAACTGATCCCCATGTACACATGACACTTTTGGTGCCGACTGCATACTCCTGTCCAAGTTCTGGGGACACACGTGAATGTACATGGGCCATAACCCAGGGCGGCAGCATTGACAATAATTATAACAAGAAGTTGTGAGTGCAGTGACCGTGGTATGCTGCTGGCCACTTCACAGAGGATATTATTTATTGTTATAAATTTATTAGATTCCAGTCACTTTAGAAGCTGGAGGGCGCGGTTCTTTTAATTATTTCTAAATAATACATTTAAAAGAAAATACACATTTCGGCAATATTTGTTAAAAATTAAAACTCAAATAAAAAACTATATCACAAGCAACATGCAAAAATAAAAACTTGCAAACCCACTCCAAAGGACGTGGATCTGTTTATCTTCAGCTGTGTTATTAATGCGCATACATGTAAACATAACTATTTATGTTCATTGTACTCACAATTTGGCGCGAAACGGTTCCAAGATTTCTCCACATCACAGACTACTTTTGGTTTGCATCTTTGAAATTGAGCTGCCTTTGGAAAACCTGATTTTCATTTTTCTTGGTTTCTGTTTGTTCTATACGGAATTCAGGACATGGCCTAACTAATGATTTCAATTCCCATTTTTGATCCAGAGTTGCTCTTGAAACGTTTATTGTCTTAAGAACCTGAATTGAATTCTTCACTTTACCTACCTAAAATGTTAGTGAGAAAGCTATATGTCTTGTCCGGGACTCTAACCCGGGGACCCCAACGATCTCCAGTCACATGCTCTACCAACTAAGTTATCAAACACGAGATCCAAACTTTACATTCAACTTCTTGATAACAACACACGTACTGCTTGAAATTTCAGCTTTTCACTCATTTTACTTTAATTGAAATAATTATAAAATATTTTAATGAGTTTAACTATTAGTACATTTTAATATCTCTTAGGCTCAAAGAAAAGGACAGAGCTCGCTTCTTTCTTTCTTCGGACCTCCAAGTAAGAAGATAATAGACCGAGGAGGATGACTCGGAGGATAAATCACGAGAACCAGAGCCAACCCCATCCACTTCGGAATCATGTCCTGACGGCAGCGCATCTGAGGCTCCAAGGTCAACCAGCACAGTTGAACATTGCCCCAGTGCGATTGTTTTCGACACATAACTTATAAACGAGCGTGATCATTGCCATGACTCAGTGCTAGCAAAGAAGTATATTTATGATGGTCCAGTTCAGCCGATCTTAACGGAGTTTCCTATAACTTCTGGAAGAAAATTTAGGCCTGAATGGTACAGGACATATAATTGGATAGAATATAGTTCATCTACAGACAAAGCATATTGTTTTGTTTGCCGAGTAAATTATCAAAAGCAAATGAATAAAGCATTTACTGTAAAAGGAATGTTTAACTGGAGAAAGGCAATGGAAAAGTTTGAAAACCACCAAAAATGCAAAATCCATTTGACTAACGCTGAAAAACTGGCTTCTCTAAAACAAGCCAAACGATGTGGAAGTGTTGTTGAAAAGTTAAATGCTCAATATTCCAAGCATGTAGGGGAAAACAGACTATACTTTAAAGGCGTATGTGAAACCTTAATTTTTTGTGGGAGACGAGCCATACCTTTAAGAGGACCTGATGAGTCTGCGGATTCAAAAAACAAAGGATTTTTTTTTTTAGAATTAATGGAACTTCGTGCAAAAGACAACATGCTAACCAAGCGGTATTTCATAAATAAAGAAAAGAATTTTCAATACAGCACTGGAAAATTTCAAAATGAGTTGTTATTAATCATTGGTGACCAAATTAAAACTAAAATTTCAATAAAAGCCAAGAGGAGTAAGATCTTTTCCTCCAATTGTTGACGAGACGCAAGAACAGGTTGCTGTTGTCTTGAGATATATAGATGAAAAACTTCAAGTATATGAATCATTTTTAGGTTTCTACAGAGCTGAAAATACTGATGAAATGCTAGCTACTCTTCTAAAATCTATTTTGATTTCCTTAGACCCTGGTATAGGAAACGTGCGCGCTCATTACCATGATGGCGCTGCAAATACGCGTGGGCCACACAAAGGAGTCGCAGCTAGATTTCTCAAAGAAATTTCAACGGTCATGTATGTACACTGTCATGCCCACATGCTGAATGTATGTATTGTGAGTTGTTGCACAGGAATGAAGGCTATTAGGAACACATATTTTATCCTCCAAAGTCTATATAACTTCATTGAGAAATCTACGAAAAGACATACAGTTTTTGAAAAGCTGTGTAAAAGTGCTCAGAATTTTTTTGGGGGTACAAACACTTTTAAATCACTCAGTGTCACACGATGGTACTGCAGAGTAGAAGCTTTGCGATCTCTACTAGATAACTTTGAAACCACAATTGCAGTATTGATTGAAGTTTCAGAAAATGATTCTACTCAAAGAGGAGAAGCCAGTCTGTTAAAATCCGTTGAGGATTTTAATTTTGTTTTTTGTATTTTACTACTCAGTAGAATTCTATCACAATGTGATATTTGTCGAAGGCCTTCCAAGCAAACGATATCAACTACGCCATTGTTACAGACATTCTTCAGAGCACTGTTACAATTCTGGAATCATTTAGAAGTGACTCATTTTTTGACAAAATTGGAACATCTGTACTCAGATAACCGAGAATTGTGGCTTCAAACCGCCAGAACTACCAAGAAGAGGTAGAATTCCTGCAAGACTGAATGGAAGAACAAAAGCTCCATATGAAACAGCTCAGCAATAATACAGTGTGTCAATTCTGTATCTTATTGTAGACACTCTTGTAAAGGAGATTAAAAGTAGATTAGCAGAGAATAACCTGGATATATTGAACAAATTGAGCAACATATTTAGTACAAGTGATGTAAACAAAACCGAGATTGAAGGTGTCTGTGATTATTACAACATGAATAAAGAATCCTCGATGGTGGAACGTCTTTGTTTTTATCATATGGAAGCAATTAAAGGAAGGAACATAGAAGAAAGGGCAGTGGTGTGTGTTGAAAAAGGTTTGAAAGAAGTTTTTCCAACTACATTTGAATTGTTAATACTTTACTTTACAATACCAATGAGTTCTGCATCTTGTGAGCGGTCTTTTTCGTGCTTAAAACTTACTGTAGGAACACTATGAGATAAGAAAGATTATCCTCCTTAGCCCTTATGGCCATTTAAAGGGACATACCAATTGATACTTGTAAATTGTACGTACATTTCTAGTTAAAACCATGAATAAAAGGTGTTTATTTTAATTTATCACAACTATGCATTTTTAATCCTTCCTCCTTTATTTAGGATATAAAAAAGTAGTTTTACATCCCAAACTACCTTTTCGTTTGTGGTAGGCGTTCAAAGTGATTATTGAAATCCCGCCCATGACAACATCTGAAGGGGTGGGAAGGTATGGTTTCACACTCCAAGGCGCTGACTGCATGCCGTTTCAAAAACATTGCCTGCTATTACCTAAGTCAAAAACATGTTTTTCTTGAAACTATTATGGCCAAATAAAATTGTCGTCCTAGTGCGAATAGTAATTTTGCAAGGATATGATTTATAAATGTTGAGACTGGGGGGGGGGNTTCCCAATACACATGACCGAAACGTCAGTGTACGTGGTCTGACCGCCCACCACAGGATAGAAATAAGACAGTAGTGACACTTCCCTAGACCTATATGTCATTCTTAGTGTGTTAGCAGGGAATTTTCTCCCTTTCATGATGACAATGTGAAATGTGTTTTACAAGTTTCACATGTTTATTGTTTGAGAACAATCTTTCTCATAAATATCTATACAACCTTTAGTAACATAAAAACCATAGTAACATGAAAACCCATAGTTACAAAAAAAACCATAGTAACATAAACACCCATAGTAACATAAAAACCCTTAGTTACATAAAAACTGATGAGCGGGTGGCGGTATATACTATTCCCCCATGGCAGTAATGAGATTAAATCCACCACCACCAGGATGTAAACCAAAGACCACACTTTATATTGTTTCAGGACCGTTCCCATTCATCGTCTTACTCCAACAAAGCTCTCTCTTCACTCTCTCTAGAGAGGCTATTCTCTCTCCTGATTGGATGGCAACTGCTGCCCACTGCATCCCCAACTCCAGCTCTCTATCTGTGAGACATAGCCTACCTTAGCTATCTGAGAGCTTGTCCTGACCTCTGATAGCTTGTCCTGACCTCTGAGAGCACTTATCCTGACCTCTGAGAGCTTGTCCTGACCTCTGAGAGCCTGTCCTGAACTCTGATAACACTTGTCCTGACCTCTGAGAGCTTGTCCTGACCTCTGAGAGCACTTATCCTGACCTCTGTTTAGATCCTTGTATTGTATAAATGAAACGTAAGACTTCTCTGCCTATCATATCATATGTATAAGTTTCGGGAAGATTAAATTATTCTAAAGCTAGTGTTGAACCATGCCATGAACGTATTTATGAAAGATTTACTCTTATTTTAATTATATATTCTTTGTTAGTGCTTAGAATAATAATTACTGTGTTTCCAAAGATTATTGTCTCTCAATTAAAGACATATTTAATTTTACATCACCTTTGTCATTACTCTTGCCCTTTTCCTGGTAGATAAACTAAAATATATTCAGTCAATATAATTATTTAGGAACATCCATAGCTTAAAATGATATACAGGGTGTCGCCCCCGTCCCTGGTGTGGAACTGCTAGAGCGTCTCTACGATCTTTGTAGCCACGGCTTTGTTGTTTTTTACTCCTCACGTAAAGTTCTTTGGGGGTCGTGTTATGCGATTGCAGCATATATTCTGTTGGTGGCCGTGCGGGAAGAAAGGCAAACTGTTGTTTGTTCAACGCGACAGTAAACAATCCTGAAAGCACTAAAGCATCATTTGGGACTGTCCTTGGTAATCCGTACATCTGGTCAGCACGGAAACACATCTCCAGGCTGAGGAGGTTTGGTGTTGCACTTTGGATCACGCACTCCAGATGTTGGGCACACGACTGCAGCTGATGATGTATCTGAAAGTATTTAACTTGAGTCTAAGTTCACCCAGCTCCCATTTTATGTTCCGGGTTTTAATAATGTAATATAAACATATCTACGAGTGTTTAGGGGGACAGTTATTATATTTAGCATAATTACCGACTAATAACTGCTCAATGTTCACGAAACATGTCCAATAAAAGAGGACAGGAATTAGAGCACAGGATGGTCATTATATTAGTTAGTTTGATATGTAGACTGACTGGCATGTAGAGCTTTACCTGAGTATCTGGAATATTTAAGATCTTTGTTTTAAAGCTGATACTTGAAATTTCCTATAAAATATTAATCTGCAATTATTACAGAATGTCACTATCTATTAATTACAATATAATAATATAAATTTGCTGTTGACATTATCGATGCTGCGAAGAGTGAGATTGACATGTTTGCTGTCATGTGTGAGATTGACATGTGATTTATCTTGACAGTGTCAAGTGGTTTAGCCGAATGATTGCGAGTCTAACAATGGCTACTTTAGTTAACGCGTCAAATAATATTCATTTGATAGCATTGATTTTTTTTATGGCCACCCACGTGAAATTGGGTGTGTTGTCGGATATATAAGAAGCACCGGGTTGTGATCCCGGTAGTGTAACTACTACAATGCAGAAGACAAGCGCTATCATTCTTCTGCTGGCAGCAGTGGTTCTGGGTGAGTTAAAATGTTATACCTCTTACTAATGATTGAATGTATCAGTACAAGTAGTACAGGCCTGTGTAACATGTTGCCAATCTTACTAATAATTGAATGTATCAGTACAAGTAGTACAGGCCTGTGTAACATGTTGTACATCTTACTAATGATTGAATGTATCAGTACAAGTAGTACAGGCCTGTGTAACATGTTATACCTCTTACTAATGATTGAATGTATCAGTACAAGTAGTACAGGCCTGTGTAACATGTTGCACCTCTTACTAATGATTGAATGTATCAGTACAAGTAGTACAGGCCTGTGTAACATGTTGCACATCTTACTAATGATTGAATGTATCAGTACAAGTATTACAGGCCTGTGTAACATGTACTTCTTGATAATTATTGGTGCCACCTCCAAACATTTTGAGGTCTTGTTAGTATCAAGACTGGCTAGAACTCGCTAATCTTAGAACATCCCACAGTTGCTTACTCACACCCTCTCAAAAGTTTTCTAACATGAACGTAACTCGAAAGCTATGTCGGGGCGACCGATTATCCTAGTATAATAATTGTGGCCTTGTCGGGATTTGAACTGCTGACCCGACTAACACCGTAGCTTGACACATTGCATACCACCCTGTCTCCTATAATTATTACTATACTATATGTTTCTACTTTACGGCGCCAGCACGCACCTTTAAGGACATTATGTTTTATTTAATAGCTGAGATCAGCTCAGTCTTCACCCCTTAGAAAAAAAACAGGAAGGTTTTTCGAGCATGGAACTCACTCAAAATAACGTGGCTGACCAAGGTATTTACAATTGTTTTTTAAAAATAACTTAGCACAACACTTGGCTGATGGACTAACAACATGTACAACATTAAAAAAGCAATTTTATTTTCATTTGGCTGAGAGATAATCTTATATTATTTCACTAGCTCTAAGTGTTCTGGGTCCCTTATTTGTGCTTCGCTTAAACAGAAAATATTTCACAGATCTGACCTAAAATTCTTAAAACTGATTCCATACACGGGCCCGAGTTTTGTTTGAGTAATTCTGGTTCCTCAAACGTTCTCGATACAGACTGTCACTTCACTCTCATGCCTGTGGGATATGATCAATGTTGATACAGAGTGTCACTTCACTCTCATGCCTGTGGGATATAATCAATGTTGATACAGAATGTCACTTCACTCTCATGCCTGTGGGATATGATCAATGTTGATACAGAATGTCACTTCACTCTCATGCCTGTGGGATATAATCAATGTTGATACAGAATGTCACTTCACTCTCATGCCTGTAGGATATGAGCAATGTTGATACAGAATGTCACTTCACTCTCATGCCTGTGGGATATGAGCAATGTTGATACAGAATATGTCACTTCACTCTCATGCCTGTGGGATATGAGCAATGTTGAATTTGAAGGATTGAAGCTTTGCAATCCACTGCCCCACTTTTCTAATCTGTCTTGGACGTTTTACCAGCCACAACGAGGCGCACTAGAGAGGTCTAAAGTTGTTTGAGATAAATATTAAAGTTGTCTGTCGTGAAAACTATCTCAAGGGTTTCATACAGTTTTGTTCATGGGAATGTAGTGTCCTGCGAGTTTGTTTGTATGATTGTGTCAGTACAAGTACTACGGGCCTGTTCTTGTTTCAGGGAGCTCACCCAAGACACCTGACTCACGTATTGTTGGAGGACACAATGCACGCGAAGGTAAGGATCTCCCATTCAACAGCTAGCACTGTCTAGTACAAGCAGAACAGTTTACTGGCCTGCAGCAGGTCATATATCCCTCACTACTCTGTCTCTTGTCTCAGGCCAATTCCCCTACCAGATCACTCTCCAGCAAGTCATCTTGTTCATCAGAGGGCACATCTGTGGTGGTTCCATTCTCAACGAGAACTGGGTGCTGACAGCCGCTCACTGCATCCCCAGCTTCGGGTCCTTGGAGGTAGGTCGTGCTGGATCGTGGGACGGTGGGACAGTGGGACAGTGGGACTGATGTCATACTGTGCATGCTATTATCCCAGCTGTGTGCTATTGTTCTCAGGTTGGTGCTGGAGCTTACAATCTGAATCAGGGAGCCTTACAGACCCGGCGAGTATCCCGTACCGTGGTTCATGCTCTCTACACCGGGTACGTACATATGACCTCTATGCAGACATACACACATAAAGGTATTGGGCTTACCTTCACTCATTGCACTATGACCCTATAATAGGCTACACCATAGTGGAACCAACCTAGGTAAGATCGCACCATCCCGTGGTAAATGAAGGGTGCAATAATTCCTGTTTGCTGACTGTTTATATATCTATGTGACGTAATGTTCTCTTTCAGAGGTGTAGGGCCTTACGACATTGCTCTGGTGCAACTTCAGTCTCCCTTGACTTTCAACCAGTTCGTTAGTGCCATCAGCCTTCCAGCTCCTGGCAAGATTCACTCAGGCAAGTACCTATCTTTGATCTCCTCCCTTGTGCCTCTCTTTGATCTGCTCCCTTGTACCTCTCTTTGATCTGCTCCCTTGTGCCTCTCTTTGATCTGCTCCCATTGTGCCTTTCTTTGATCTGCTCCCTTGTGCCTCTCTTTGATCTCCTCCCTTGTACCTCTCTTTGATCTCCTTTTATATATTTACAATAACCACGATCCAAACAATCCTAGGTCTGATATGTTTTGTTCCAATCCTAGGTCTGGTATGTGTTGTTCCAATCCTAGGTCTGGTATGTGTTGTTCCAATCCTAGGTCTGCTATGTGTTGTTCCAATCCTAGGTCTGATATGAGTTGTTCCACTCCTAGGTCTGGTATGTGTTGTTCCAAACCTAGGTCTGAATATGAGTTGTTCCAATCCTAGGTCTGGTATGTGTTGTTCCAATCCTAGGTCTGATATGTGTTATTCCAATCCTAGGTCTGATATGTGTTGTTTCAATCCTAGGTCTGATATTTGTTGTTCCAATCCTAGGTCTGATATGTGTTGTTTCAATCCTATGTCTGGTATGTGTTGTTCCAATCCTAGGTCTGATATGTTCCAAACCTAGGTCTGATATTTGTTGTTCCAATCCTAGGTCTGATATTTGTTGTTCCAATCCTAGGTCTGGTATGTGTTGTTCCAATCCTAGGTCTGATATGAGTTGTTCCACTCCTAGGTCTGGTATGTGTTGTTCCAAACCTAGGTCTGAATATGAGTTGTTCCAATCCTAGGTCTGGTTGATCTGTCTGGCTGGGGAAGCACCGGAAGTACCAGTCCAGCAATCCTCCAGACTGCACAGTTACCCATTGTGGAGTACAACGAGTGTTACGCTGCCCTGGACAGGATCTCTACCACTCACCCTCTACACCCAACCAACGTGTGTACTGGACCACTAACAGGGGGAATGTCTGCTTGCTCCGTGAGTACTGGTTCACAGATAGTCAGCCCTAACTTTACCACCATGAAACATTATAAATCTTGACATTATATCTTCATGTGTCATAGGGAGACTCTGGTGGCCCATTGGCCGATTGGAGTCACGGTCATCCAGAGCAGGTTGGTATCGTCTCCTGGGGCTATGTCCCATGTGGCAGTGTTGGGGCTCCTTCTGTCTACGTCCGAGTGTCCGCCTTCATCGACTGGATCCACCAGAACCAGCAGTAACAAGTGCCATGTGATGTAGCACGAAACTGTGTAGATAATGTCTAATAAACATTGAGAACATGTTCTGGCGGTTATTACTTTTGATCCTCACCATGAGATGACATGTCGGGCTGCTTGTAACATGTTACATGTCTGCTGCGTTATTGGGAAAGGTTATATTTTAGGTACACACACTAACGTTGTAAACATGTTCAAAAAGTCATTTACAGAAATGTTTGAAGCTGTTTTGAATAATTTATATTGTCATTAGCTCTGGGTGGATGTACCTTATTGGTCTTAACTGTGGGTGGATGTACCTTAATGGCCATAACTGTGGGTGAATATACCTTAATGGCCTTAACTGTGGGTGGATATACCTTATTGGCCTTAACTGTGGGTGGATGTACCTTAATGACCTTAACTGTGGGATGGATATACCTTATTGGCCTTAACTGTGGGTAGATATGCCTTATTGGCCTTAACTGTGGGTGGATATACCTTATTGACCTTAACTGTGGGTAGATATACCTTATTGTCCTTAACTGTGGGTGGATATAACTTATTGGTCTTAACTGTGGGTGGATGTACCTTAATGGCCATAACTGTGGGTGAATATACTTTAATGGCCTTAACTGTGGGTGGATATACCTTATTGGCCTTAACTGTGGGTGGATGTACCTTAATGACCTTAACTGTGGGTAGATATACCTTATTGGCCTTAACTGTGGGTAGATATGCCTTATTGGCCTTAATTGTGGGTGGATATACCCTATTGACCTTAACTGTGGGTGGATATACCTTATTGTCCTTAAATGTGGGTGGATATACCTTATTGTCCTTAACTGTGGGTAGATATACCTTATTGGCCTTAACTGTGGGTGGATATGCCTTATTGGCCTTAACTGTGGGTGGATATGCCTTATTGGCCTTAACTGTGGGTGGATATATACCTTATTGACATTTTGAGAAATAATGATGACGTAAACAACAACAGGTGTTAGTTTCTAGCCGGGTCAAAGAAGTAACATTTTGTTCAATCCCAAGTACAAGATAACTATCATTTGGTTCTGATATGTAAAGTAGAGATGGTGTTATTACTTCTTGTTTGAACTTCTAAATGTCCTAGAAATATGACATTTGGAAACAAGATGGAGGGACCTCCTATTTGTCAGGAAGGTATCAAACACTCTTAAGATACTTTATTTAATTTTCAAAATGGAGGGCTAGAAAGTGGGAAGGAAAGGAAGTGTAGTTCCAAAATATTTCCAAAGCTAATATAATAGAACTATTCCCGTATAATATAGAAGTGAAATACAACCCAAACGGGGGACTGGGGGAGGTAAAAATTTCAGAGTGTATGGACCCACCTCCCCACGTAAGGGATCGCGAGATTTTCCGTCAACTCTCCTCCCCCAACTTATTTTTTATTTTTTATAATTTGGTAAATTAGATTATTTTAATCGTTTATTTATTTGTAGACATAATGATTGGTAAAAAAGCGAGTGATATAAGTACATTGTTGAGCGCGCGTCTGAACAAGTGTTGCACTTGGCGGCGAGACAAATGGTCGTGACGTTCCCAGAGCGGCTCACTTGATCCGGGCCGCTAATATTCTTGTCGTGGATGTGAACCAAGGACACATCTATAAATTCAACACCTGATTTCTCTATACTGTATTTTATTCAAACAAATAATAGTAGTAATAATAATAATTGTAATCATTACAAAAACAAAAAGTCAGTTGCTATGTAATTATTTCTGTAAAACAAGGAAAATTAGTTATCAAAATTTTGAGTTCAAATTTGTTCACGATCACTATATTTTCTTTCCAGGGGTAATCAAACTCGTAAGGTAGCACAGCTTTTATCAAGTTTATAAATTTCCTAGTCATATAATTATAAATTTATAATATGAATTACATATGAAATACTTATTTAGGATAAATCTTGAAATTTACAATTTAATTTTGCCCAAATTACAAAAATAGAAGTTATCTCAAAAAGAGTTAAAATATCTATCTATCTATCTATCTATCTATCTATAACATACAATGCATTAAATGTTTAGCGAAAAATAACGTAATATATTACCAAATACACCAGTCATGTATTTTAATTTAAAAAATATAGTTATTTGTTCAAACACATTTGATCAAAAAATTTTACAATCGTCAAAAGGACTAGAGCACAAAGATCCAAATTTTACATCTAAATTTACCATTGTCAAAACAGACTTAAGCAACGTCCCACAATTAATCTCAATTAATATTTAAATTTTATCTGGTCAAAACGGATTCTAGACGAAAAATTTCGATTTAAACTTCATCTTTGTCCAAAAGACTAGAGAACAAATATCCCAATTCAACATTTAAATTTTATCATCACAATAAATCTCAATTTGCATTTAGATATTATCTAGTCAAACAGATTCTAGCAGAAAATTCTACATATAATTAAATTTAAACTTATTGTGTTTTATTATTTTAAAAAAGGCTGAAAGGTAATTTAGAATTACATTCTACCGAAATATGAATTTTGCTCTTACACCATAATAGGACGTAGCAGTGCCCTCGGTGAATATCCCGCCAAGAATGATTATATTTGAGCGCTCCCGGCAGTATTTATAATCTACAGTTTCCCAGAGAGGGGTGGGTAGGGGACGGGGGGAAAACTTCGTGTAATTGGGCCGCATGGTAAGTTTGATTGTACATAATATTATACAATTGACTATTATTTTATGCTTCTTTTAATGTTAACACATTTGTAGCTCGGTACGATGCTACACATTTAGGCCGTTTGTTTATCTTTGATGAAATTTTATAATTTTGTTTAGTAAAAATGGCCTGTATATTACCTCGTTTACTTCTCTTATGATCGAATTTAGGCAAAGATGGCACATTTTAAGATTATGAACCTATTTTGACATTATTTTTAAGCCAGCATCCTATTTTTCACGTTTAGTTAGAATTACATAATTTAAGCCAATAAAGCTTCTTATAGATTCCCCGTGAGAAGAACGAGATAGCCAGCTTCTTTGTTAAAATCAATTTAACTAAGGGCCGGTCTTATGACTCCTGGATAAATATTAATGTAGACGTTTCTATCTGGTTGATAAGTTAAAAGTGCGTTTTATGACTGCAAGATAGCATTTATCTGCCAGATAAAATGTATTTATTCATCACATTTTTATCAGGAGGTTCAAGTACCTGATAACTTTTATCTGAAAGTTAAAATGATTGTTGCCATAGTGACGCGTTGTTTTTCATGAGGTTTCGCCTATCAGAATCTGTTTTTAGGTTAAAATCTTGGTTCATGTGTTTAGTAGGCAAAGGCCCAGGCTCTAACTATATATAAAGTTAGAACATTTAATTCACACTTTTATAAAAAAAAACTGCCATTTGTAGAGTTATAGTTATATAAGAACAAATTATTTGAAGGTGAGTACAATAAATGAAATTTTGTAAACGTTGTAACAGACTAGTGATCACATTTTGTCAGACACAGAAATTAGTTCTTGCAAGACAACTTAGCTTCTGCACCCACGTGACACCATCTGTCTACTCGCACTCGTTTGGCCGCCATTATTTAACAAATGTTGAGTGTTGTGGCCACTAGCCAGGTTGTAGTGGTATCAGCAGGGTTTATACGCATGCGCTCATCAGTAAAAACATTACCAACTTTGCGTTTTCTGCATAAAAATATATTTATCCTACAGATAGTTATTCGGCAGATAATTTCAGTTCATACATAATACGGGTAAAATATTAAAGTGGTTGATAACCTTTATCTGGTCGCTAACTTTAACCTCCTGATAATAATATTCATCCCGAAGTCATAAGACCGGCCCTAAGCAGCAGCTTAAAGCTCTATTAACTGAATAGCAAACAGCTAAATTTTTATGTTCTTAGTTTGAATAATTTAATAAACTGAACCTAAATATGTTTAACATTAACTTGAAGAAAGCATAGTTGACACGTATTTTTTCAGCCTGCGGTCATTCATTGCAATAATGCAACATGCATTGAAGTCAAATCCAAGTATTTTCTTTTCGCTTCAATGATTTAAGTTCATGAATGGGTGAAGAAAGTGTTGAGATTAGCTCATAGATGGCATTGTAACACTAGTACCAACAGTAGTTACTAGATAGCAGCACTAGTCCCGACTGAAACAATATTTCCTTCCAGTACAGGACGTACTTACTCTTCAGCAAAGTTACTAACACACGACACTTGCTCGTACTAGAAATAAGGTGTGCTATCTAGCGCCTAGATATCTGTATACTAGCTAGTACAATAGAAACGGGACTAGAGTATTCACACGCAGCTAGTTTGGTACTAGGTTCTAGTGCAAATATTTATGGAACGTCAGAGATTATTAATAATGATATTGAAAATTATGAAAGGGAGCGTAGGAAAAGAATATGGACACGGGACTGGCTGGAAATACGATATAATGGTCGCAGGATGCTAAAAATGATACATTCGGGGTGACACTAACGTTTAGTATCTCCCTAAATTTGTATCCATTATTTACGATGTGGTCAGAGGCCCTTAAGCCCATGGATGTCCAAGTACAGTATCCTTGATACATAAATGTTCTTTTTTGAGGCCTACGCACACTTTGTATTCTAAAAAACAACCACCCAAGGTTGGCATAATATAAAGTTTATTTAGATTAAAATTGGGTCTGGAACACTTTTGTCGTTTTTGGATGACATGTTTTTAACTAAACATATATTAAATATATTGTCATATTGTGGCAATTTGGTATTATATAAACAAGGATGTTTAGAATAATTTTCTGCCA
>CABFWB010004112.1:0-24178 GCA_902151455.1 Timema bartmani
GTGTATTTGCGGGAAGAGTGAGTTTAAGGAATACACACAAGATTTATTGACCAAAAAAGAAGCCACAGTAGAGTGGACGAGGAGTGATTGTGAGAGTTTTGAAAGGTTTGCAAGTAGACCGGGACTAGAGCATTTACATGGCTTTAGTGTCATGAGTTTATAACAGCCGCCGGCAATAAATACATTTTAATGATGTGTCCCAAGTTGAAGTTTATATTCAATTTTAGTTCCTAGTTGATAGTGTGACCCCATGTGGTGTATTCACGCAACGTCCCTGTCGGTGTATCGGTTTCTTGCGACGTCCACCCCTCCTCTAGCCGAGCAAAGACAGAACACAGACACAAGTTTAATTGCTGATGCACCGTTCACAAACACGCAAGCACCAAAATGGGACAATTTGGAAATATTGGTCTCCCCCCAATTAATTGAACAATGCTGACATTTAAAATAGGCATTTTATGAGTAAGTTATACCAAGATAAAATCTGTTTTCCTGTTGGCAACATTGGAATGGATGGTCAGGCAAGATGCGGGTAAGAAAGATGACATTAAGCTTAACTTGGTGAGCCAATTACTGTATTAAAACATTTTATTTTTACAGTTTGGTATTTGTGATTTTTAATTTTTTATATTATGATGATTATTATTTATGATTTCCCATGCAATGTAATAAGTGAAAGTACTGTTCACTTCGTTGCAAGCAAAACAAATGAAAATTTTGTCATCCAAGTCTGTCACTACTCACTAGGCAGTGATGTCAAAGATAACACCATTGACGAGTGACTTGTAGCGGCTCATTGTTCCCGATGTGCCGTCCTACTGATGGGTATCTTTATAATTAAAATGAAGTAATATAAAACATATTTCTAAGTTAGTTCTGATTTCATAAAAACTACGGCTAGAGAATACAAATTGAACAGTTGTTGATAGAGAGAAGATGATTTGCTGCGTTCCTTGACCATAAGGCTGTGTGGTCCTTACCCTCCACTGTACCATAAACGTGTTTTATCTTCATAGCAGTTACAATAATTAGTAAAGTACGTGTAGTTTGGTTGTAGTTGTGTGCGAAGATGTTCCCCCCGAAGTAACACATGTCGGGCCAGTAAAATAGCGCCTTCAACTCTGACCTCAGATCAGTTTCCTGGGTACCTTGACATGCGCGTACATGGTGACCCCAACGATGGTACATACTATCCCCACCACCTGGTTCACGTGGAAGGGGTCGTGGAACAGGAGTACCCCACCGAGCACCGTCAGGCAGAACTTCATGTGACCCACCATGTTATATCTGGAGGACCTTGTCAAGGACAACACACCGGTGTACCACCATAGTACCGCCACCGGTTACCTGTGAATAATATTCTGGACCCAGTTACAAACCTGAGAGTCAGGAGTTATAACCCCCAACCAATCCTGAGGTTATCTTAGGAGTATTCTACTGCAGAGATGACCAGCCTTTCTAATTCTTCAACATTTACAATTATATTATTTTTACATGTGTCAAAAAGTTTTCCGGCATCGAAAGGAAACAGAAAAAGTTTGGTAATGGACGCACTGGAATACCTATCCAATTTCTGAACTTTGTTGTTTCGTTTCAATGGCAAAACTTTAGTTCACAGGGAGTTGAGAAATAATGCACAGTTTCTAGGAATATGGACAGTCAGTAATGAATGAGTGTTGATGGAGTGCGGTTTGGGCTTGTTGAGAGGATGAGTGTGGATCGAGTGACGAAGAAAATATATGAAGGTAGAGTGTATGGATCAAAAGGAAGGGGTAAGCAATGTAAGACGTGGCTAAATGTTGTAGACGAATGTGTGAAAAAGAGAAACATTAATAGTTTTAAGAATAAAAGAGCATGTATTACTCGGTGTATGGATGTTGTTGAGGCGAAGGGAGAATGCAAGGATAGGGAAGTGTGGAGAAAGTTAGTGAGGATGGATTAAGTACGGAGTTGTTTTTTGTTGAGCTACATGCACAGTTTATTGCCTACCCTGAGGGGTGATCCGGTATGTTTGTTGAGAAATAATAACCAAACCAATGAGAATTAGTAATATTAAGATTGTCGAATATTTCAACCCCAGTAAGAACCGTGCTTGACATCCATGATAATTCAGAAACCATAAGAAATATTTGGTAAAATTTCTTCATACCATACATCTAAATCTAATGTTTTCCCCAGAACATTGCGATATGTGTCGTCATAAAGGATACGTGAGTGGCGAGGTGTTTCCGATGATCCAGTAAATGGACAGGTTGACAAAGAAGGCGGTCGCACACGAAGCCACCACAAGGCTCTGCAATTAAACACACTTGATTGAATCTGTCATGCGGAGTTCTTACGCAAGATAGTGGCATGTGATAGTGGCATCACTGATAAGCTCCAGTAGGGCCGAGATCACAATGAGCCTGGTTCGATTCCCTGTTAGTCCAAACAGTTACAATACTATAAACAACAATTTTGGCTGTGCTAATTGTATTTTTAGACAAATACGGAAGAAAAAAGGCACTATAGGACAACAATCATCATGTTTAGACCTGTAATTGGCCCTCAGAAAGTTCAAAGTTCCCCCTGATACGTACGATGCTGTGTATGGACCAGACGTGATGGATTGTCGACTGGACCGGCTCAAGGAACGGAATCAGGAATAAGAGGATTGCAGCTGAGAGCGGTGCCTGGTAATACAACAGCTGCATCGAGTTCATCTGTAGGTCGTGTTGCTTCTGACTGACCCACTGAAACAAGGAACACCATTATAACCGTCATGAGTTGACGGAACAAATGGCTTCCTTCTGTCAAACCTGATGAAGTCATAAAGGAGTGGAGGATTTGTGGAATTTGAGAAATAATGTCTGCGGTAATTGTTCAGGCATAAAGCCCCGTGACCTACTAGGTGCTCTAGAGAGTCCCAACACAAAACTTCATTACTGTACAAACCCGCCTCGGTGGCGTAGTTGACTAACGCGCTAGTCGTGTTGAGCTCGACCGCCGAGGACGGGGAGATCGAGGTTCGAATCTCGGTCGGGTGAACTTTTTTTTTTCCCTTCCTAAATGGTTTTCCACTCTCCCTCCACGCAATTGCGGGTTCACTTCCTTTAAATTCAACCCTCCCAATTCCTAATCCATTAGCGTAATTAGTACTTAAATGTATAACCCGAACGGGTAGTAAGACGCTAAATATTATTATTATTATTATTATTATTATTATCATTACTACTGTACAAGTGTGTGTAGGGTGAAGTATTCTACAAGGGGTGGTATCAACAAATAGGGCGGTTTGTACCTTTAGGCACAAGGGCATTAAACATTTTTTATTACAATCTACGGGCCTAGGTAGTTTTAACTATAATACATTATTTTGTGCAGGACAATACAGGTTCAAGATAGTTTTAAAATAGAATGTGAAAACTCATATATTTCTTGCTAAGAGCACCATTTTTAACTGACGAAGAATGTAGAACACAAAAAAACGCAAAACTTGGTTCCAACTTCTCCGCTACCCCCTGAAGTGAGACGCATTTTTACTGCTCACCATAAAACCTGGATCAAAACAATGGCCGGAACGACAAACCCACATATAATTTCTAGATACTGGTACTGAACTTATCTATGTAGCGCCCAACATAGAATCATTGTCCCGCGGTGATGCAGATTTATTTGACCATTCGGCCATTATGAGGGGAGTTTGGGACTTTAGCCTAGTAAATTTAGTGGGCCAGAGTTTTATGGGCATAGCTTCCATTATTAAGTACCGGTACTGAAAACACGGGTAGCGCTGGGAAGTAATGAAAACAGCAGTAGCGCTGGGAAGTAATGAAAACAGTAGTGCTGGGAAGTAATGAAAACAGGAGTAGCGCTGGGAAGTAATGAAAACAGGAGTAGCGCTGGGAAGTAATGAAAACAGGAGATAGTGCTGGGAAGTAATGAAAACAGGAGTAGCGCTGGGAAGTAATGCAAACACGGGTAGCGCTGGAAAGTAATGAAAACAGGAGTAGCGCTGGGAAGTAATGCGGTGTGACAGAAAGGATACCACGTTGATAAAAATAAATAAACTTCCCTCTTCAATTCTTCACATGTTCATCTTATTACCACATTCACCTTCCACACATGTCCATCTTATTACCACATTCACCTTCCACACATGGTTTACATCTATTTCCAAGGCATCGGACCATTTTACATTTCATATAAAGTTAGATTTGTCCGAGCAGATCGGTAAACTATTTTGCTATCCAAACAAAACGTGCTAATTTATCTTGTGAGAATTATCTAGAATGGACGAGCAGTATTAAGTGATGAGAGAAGAGCCCCTCTCGAGCTACAGACGAGTCTCACCACTTGGTACAGCGAGGTCACCAGGACCCCAAGAGTGGCGTACAGTGTGCCCAGGATACTGAACTGAATGTCGTAGTAGAAATTGAGGATCACTCCAACGGTGATCGGGATCTGAAACAGAAGATGGCGTTTTGAGACACTAATTTCATTTATATATGTAGGTTTAATATTCAATTTAAAATGTCGATAAAAAAAACTTTTGGTCAAAACAGTTATTTTGACAGATTGCTGCTAGAAAAGGCTTTTAGCTTAAAGACGTAGGCCTACACTTAGTCATAGAAAATTTACAAACAATCTAGGCTAAATAATGGCATTTTCTTAGTGGGTATTAATAATAATATTGTATTGTTTAGTACGACAAAGAAAATGTGTCTATAATCACACAGGAGATGAGTACTATTCCCAGCTTTTTTCATACGGTAACTCTTTATAGATATTTGTTTTGTTAACTTACCAAAGTCAATTTCACACCAATAGCAAACTTTTTACCGTAAAAAAGCATCTGTAATAATATTACACACGGTGTAGTCATCACTTTGGCAACTTGGTAAGTCCCGACTGTGTTAGTTTCTAAACTTAAATTGGTAAACACAACAAAACCACAGAAAGTGAACGCAAGAGGAACCATGTCCCTTATAGGCACTATTTTCACTTGGAACACATTGCATTTTTGACAAAAGTAAAGTCCCAAGAACGTGGTCACAAAATGAAGGAACGTTAACGTAATATTCGGGAACCCCACGTACACATATACCCATTTGTTAAGAAGAACTAGAACTATCGAGGATATTGTATTTAACACAAGATAAACACTCGTGACAATTCCCTTATCCGGCATTTTTTTTTAAAACACCAAACAAAACACGGATATCAAGTTCTCCACAACTACAATCAATCGTTTATTCTAGTGGAAGCATGGCGGCAACGCTAAGATTTAGTAGCCAAATAATCTTTAGTACTGTATCTAATAATTAAATAATAAAAATTAGTTGCAAGATTCTTACGGTAAATTAAAAAAAAGTTCTAAATAAATCTCCCAAACAGCAGCAAAGTAGCAAAAATTATCATGGAAAATATATTAATAAATTATTTTGAAAATATTTACTAAATTGTATTATTTATCGTTAGTATTGTTTAAAATAGAAAACTAGAGTTTGGTGATCTGATAGTAAAATTTTGTTTTCTTGAAAATTAACTCAAAACAATATCTAAATTGGGTGTCGTACTTGTATAAGGTCATTATTAAGCTTCATTGTAATTTCCTTAATATGCCCTAAACAATATAAATACCTGGTAGTTTGTGATATATATTTTCTATTAATTTGAAATTTCACCTCCATGGAGTAACAATTAGTGCTCGCCCATTCTAGATAATCCCCACAGATAAATTAGCACATTTAAGCAGAGAGAAGGGCGAAGGAAAAGAATGAAGAGGGGATTAGCCCACCAAGCTAAAGAGGGGGCTGAGGACCCTCCCTGTCCCAGTAAATGTTAGAAAATTTAATGCACTTTGATTTTGAGTAGTCCCAGGCTAGAAATATTTTGAACATTTGGTGCCTCTGGAAGCCATTTTCTGATTCATAATAAGAATATAAGAGGAGGCAAATATTTCCAAGGGGATTGCCCCCCCTGGTTGCAATGTTCCGACCCTTATAGTTTCCTAACATCACAACCCCTGCGGTTGTCCTAATTTTTTTATTTAAAGGTTTGTATGTACATAATCTGAAGAGTATTTGCTCAACAACTGTGGCCAGGTCTGTTTAGTAAAATGCCTCCATCTCCCTCTGTCCTCACACCATTCTTCTCCTCTCACTTGCACACTTTCTGTTCCTCTCAGCTCTACTCTACATACTTTATATCCATTAATCTTCTTGTAATCCTCTCCCCTTCCATCCTCATTACATGTCCATACCATCCCATCCCATCCCATGAGTTTTTAACTATAACAATTTTTTTATATAGGCTTTTTATTATTATTATTTATTCTATATTATGAGGTATGTATAATTTTTTCATTTTATAAAATGAAAAGTTAGAAAGTATAGTAAGCTGATTAGTGGCCAAATAATAGTAAAACAATGTAGGTACTACTAATTAAATCATAAATTTACATATAAATTAATTATATTATACGAATACAATAATGCTGTTTTGCAAAATTTTAGCAAAAAGTAAAGAAAGCCACAGCCAATCTGTTATTAGAAATATAACCGACTGGAGCTATGTCTAAAGAATACCTACATAATATACAAATACAAAATGTAGAAATGCATAGTTGAACATGGAACTAATCTCTCTTTACCTGAAGTATCCCGAGTCTGAGCTGGTAAATTACCTCTTTTTGATACATTACTTTGATTATTCCCGATAAAATGTTATTTTACCTAAAGAGTATTTATTGCCTGTCACAGATGAAAATAATAGAATCTATGTTGTAGGATACCGGCTGTATCTGAATTATCTTGTACCCTTGTCAGTTGGATCAATAAGGACATGTCCACATTACAACCAAGGATGCTAACATATCCTTCTGATGCCCTTGGATAAGAGGACTCGAGGAAGTCGGCTCTCGTTTGAGTGTTTTGTGGGACAGTTGCCAACATATGAAATGAAGTTTGTGAGATTTCACAACAGTAAATCATTTGGGAATGAAATAAAATTGATTTGTTTACTTTGGTTTATTCAATGAACACAAACCATTTCAAGGAACCAAAACTTGTCGTCAAGGCGCAGCTAAAATTGTCAACTTCCAGGAGCAAAGATAGTTGGGAGGTTCTTGCATGGTAAACCGTTGATCGTGTTGAACCAAACAACTTACCATGGTTCGTTGAAGTGGCCTGCTTCACTAAGTGACGTGATGTTAGTTTTATTAATGTCAACATACACCTTGGCGAGGTTCATGGCCCAGGGTGCTCCAGGGGGTAAAGCAACAGGCACCAGTATGTATGTGTGTTTGGGATCCATACGGACTGGCTAGCTTAAAGATTATTTAACCAATGGCTCGATTCCAAACCATCATTAATTATATTAAAAAAATTTACTCTTCCAGTTATCAACAGACCTGTCCACTCTTGTGATCAACAGGCCTATGAAACTGGTTCATTCTACTAGAGTTTAGGTTGATGTCGTGTATTTAGTGTAGACCTGTTTGACCCTTGAATATCCCCAAGTATTGAAGGGTTCCATCCATAATTTAAAGCCATATTTCATACCTGTGCAGGCTGGCCTGTCAGTGTTGCGACTGTCATAGCCACACGAGAGTGTTCATGCTTTGCCACATCAATCAAGGATGTTTCTCTCGAGATCTTGGGTTTTTAAAAAATTCTTACTTTTACTTGAGAGTCAATTTTATTTATTGATATTTCGGTAAAAATTCAGATTTCATTTTAAAACCAAATAAAACTGACCCTTGAAGGATGTTTAGCACAGAATTATAGACATTTTGTGCACGGAAATAGTTTCAAACATATTATAACTATGAGAGAGATTTATTTGTTGAATGAAGTAAGATATAAAAAATAATTGATTAAATAAAATAACTAAGAACAAGGTTTTTAGCCTCCATCTTGTCTCAATTCCTGATTAAGGTTTAATCTCATTTCAAATCAAAAAAGTGGTTCTCACAAATCACAAAAAATAATAGAGTTTATAAAAAAGACAATTAGCTTGGAAGCAATTCATAAATTGAACAAGGATTGCACAGACGTATGTGAACAAATATTCAATAATATATTTTATTATAAATTGAACATGTCCACATGAGATAGCATCATGTGTGAACATAATATACATATGAAGGTAGCATGGAAGTGTCCCACATATCGTGTGCGATAGTAGTGTAACTTTACACAAGGAGCATGTGTGTCATAAAACATTAAATAAAATACAATAATGCGAGTATCGACGGAAATGGGCAAGTGCGGAACACACAACACAACAAAACATTAAATCATCCAAAATTAGTCCTCCTACAGCTCTGGAGAAGTGAACTGGGACCTTGTGCTGAAGATATCAGACATGTGTAAGTATTGTATTTACTCGCATATAATTCACACACTTATTCATCATTATGAAACTATGATTAAAAACATACTCGCATACATTAAACCTTCTGACACAGACATAAATACGATCCTAGTCGTCAATTATAGCCATCGTTTTTGGTGTCGGCACAGTTTCTGCATGTGACGGAGTGGGATGTGCTCCCCTGCCTCTACGCGAGAGTCCGGCCTCATTGTCTTCAGACACTGGCCTCAATGTCTTCAGACACTGGCCTCAATGTCTTCAGACACTGGCCTCAATGTCTTCAGAACACTGGCTGCTTGTAGACATGACTTAGTATAGTTGTCATCTACCACTTAGATTATATATGTTGATAATAACATCAGTAGCGCAGTGGCACTAAGGAGAGTGCTGGAGGAAAAGGAGCGTAAGTAGGAGCAGATAACAGCAAGTGTACGAAGGAGAGGAATGGTTGGCATGGAGGAAGTAGCACTATCGCTTACAGTACAATATAACGTGTTGTGTCCGCTTACAAATATTCTCCCTCTAAAGTTAAGTGTGGATTTCACATACTCAATTGTTTGTCTAACGATATGTGAGCTACATGTCAGTAAATACAGTAATATACATTCATTATTCATTGATCTCATTTATCTGTCATAACAGAGATTTAAATAGGTAGACAACACACGCAAAACAGACACATTTACAATGAGTTATACCTGGTTGTGTAACAACGGGGACTCAAACCATTCTCTGAGAGGTTGAAGTTTTAACACACTCTCACACTAACACTAGATTGAAAACCTAATGACTGCCATTTTTACAAACAAAACCAATAAGTTGTGTTCTTCTGTAACCGACTCTAATCATGTGCTAACTGGACTTACTGACCAAGATAGCCGAGACACGAGTAAACAATTATATTAAGACATTCTACAAGTTGTCAGTAACGGTGAGTAGCAAATAGCAGGTGGGAATGAATTCAACTGAGTCTGTTGATCATTAAGAATATAGTACAGCTTGAAGCTATTTAGTCGGGAATTTCATGGTCTGGCACATTTTTAATCTGCCGCCATTAGTTTGATGGGCAGCCACCAGGACGGTGCTATTACATCTGCGGCTGAGTGTTTTGGCTGTATTTTATCTCTTATTGCGGTCTTCCAAGAGACCAAGAGTTATTTCCTGTTTCAAGCTTTAATCTACCTCGTATGACGTAGCACCGAGTATGTAGAGTGATATGGCTGGACCAGGCGTATGGGGTGTGTTCAGGAGTCTACTCTGCGTTCCGGTACTTGTCAGGTCGAAAGGCTCCTGGGCTATAGAGTTTCAACCTGTAATTGCAATTATTCTTCCTGTGCATCGCTCCTTACCACCCGGTCAGGTTATCTGCGACGCAATTTGTTTCCCACATTCTCAGGATATAGTTTGACACTTCCTGTACTATCCGACTAGTTCACATGTAGCAAACGATAATACATGATTGAATAGATAGAGATAATACATCTCACTAACACTTGCTTTCAAACTTTTGACCTTAAAATAAAAAGTTTTGAACTTATGACTTCAAGGGAAAGTATACAGATATTTTAAAATACGTAAGATAAGAACAATACAGATTATTTTGTTTTGGATCAATGTATTCAATTTATTTGTCTCGGGTTTTTAATTTTTATCCTCATGTATTCCATGTTTTAAAATATCGAATCAGTCATTGGCTCACTAAATTAGAGGGAACAATCAGGACAGGTAAGGAAAGAAGGGAGAGTTTACATACCGCCCCTAAACGTGCACCAAGAGTCTGAATAACTGACTCCAGGCTCGGCCGAGCTGATTTGGAACATCAGTTCTTATCAAACAAGCTCAAGACCCACATTTTGTATCCAAAACTAGACCAAAATAGTCACCATACGAACTAATGAACCAACTTTGTGTATCAGGATACAAAGGAGAGAGAATGCTGGAAATTGAAATGACGACTAGTCGATATCACAACACAAATAATTATCTTCCACCGGAAACACAGCCCTTCAGAGAGTAAGAGAGATAAATACAAGACAAGTTAAGTCATTAGCCCTTGATTAAGAGACTCAATTAATTAGAAACAAACGGCTGATGCGGGCTCTCTCGGACAATATTAACACTTTACAGAGATATTTAACAAATGTGGCCGGTCAAGAGCCGAAGGGAGGACCCTCGTCTTCATGACTTCAACACTTCCTTGATTTCCTCGAGGCGGGATTTCACTTCCGGGGCATGGTCCTTGTTTACGTCCTCCAGACTCTTCTCAAACGTGTTAGCGAGGTTGCGAAGCTGGGTCAGTCGCTGCACGTCTGCACAGAGAAACAACCACCGGTACAACCACAACAGGAGATCTGGGTTCAAAGCCAAGTTAAGACCATATGTCAGGTCGGCTGTCTACTAAGGTTCAACAGTTTGTATCCTGGTCTGAACATTAAGAGAATTTGTTTTTGGTTCAAATCTTGCTTAGTGCACTTTTGTTTCACATATATATATATATATATATATTTTAAATGTTAAAATCAAGTTCTAAATTTCAAATCCAAAGAGATCCTAGATTTGAATTAGAACTTTTGAATTGATCCGTTATTAAAATACAATCTAAGATGTGATCACGTTCCTATTGAGGGTCGTCAGTGGCGAGTGTCAAAGTGGTAAGAGAGGATAGGAAAAGAATAAAGATCAAGGACTGGAAGCTGAAGAGTATTGATGTAAGAGACGAGTACCAGGATAGAAGCAAAGAGAGGGCCTGATAGCCAAGGATGAAGGGAAAATGGAGGAAGCAGAGTAAGAATGCTGGCTGGGATGGACAGAAAACTTAAAGTTAAAAGAATTGTCAATTTCTCTGCTTCATACCAGTGACCTTGATGTTATTTCTTTATAGGTATTTTTATTTTTTACAAAATAATGTTGGCGATAGTGAATATAATATATTAACATTTAATAGTTTTTAATCCATGCTTACGTTATGGTAGTTAAATTACTAGTCGGTGTCAAAATTCTGTTTAGTAACGGTTTTAAAATGATCAAATATTGAAATATCTAATATTTAGTAAGATAAAATTAAATTGTTTAGTAATTTATCGAAGTTTTATCCTTCCTTCGAAATATTCCGAATATGCGAAGGTTATTGTTGATGTAGAAGTCGAAGCCGAAGGAGATTTGACCTTTGACTCAGACTTCGACTTTACGAACCCATTAAATGACCATTAAAGTTTAACAGAATTTTAGATTTTTTTTTTACTGACCTTTCAATTTTTTCGCTAATAAACATAAAACATTTAAGGCTTCCCTCCTCAGTCTTGTATGTTTTTGAATTCCTGCAACAAATAAAATCAATTCCCTCCATTTTATCAAACAAAATGTTAACTAGCAAACAATTATGATAGAATTGTATAAAAACAAAGCACAAATCAAAGTAAAAACACAAACCATCTATAAACACTTCAATATTTCATGTTTTTATTGCATCTTTCTCGGGAAGTAGTAGTAAGAATGAACAGGAAGTTAGCTTCAGTGATACCAACTTGGGTGTGCAGAATGAAAACTTCTCTAGAGGTTTTTTAATTTAATATCCACTTAGAGAAGTTTTCATTCTGCACAACCAAGTTGGTATCACTGAAGCTAGCTTCCTGTTCACTCTTACTACTACTTCCCGAGAAAGATGCAATAAAAACATGAAATATTGAGGTTTGTGTAAATATGCGTCAGTGTTTTTACTTTGACTACATATTATATTATAAACGTGAGCGTCGTGTTCCAGAAATTTTGCGCAGATCAAACATGGACATTGTGTTTTGTTCTACATTTCACATCTTTTAGGTGTAGGTTTAAAAAAAGAATGAAAATTAAATAACAAAACGTTACGGTATTTAATAACAATAATATTTTTAATAAGAGGGTGGATGCAAGACTGAAATTGTAAATATTGAAGTTGAAAGACAAACCAACAGAGTCACGTATTCGAGCGAAAGAGAGAAGGTTTCGCTTACCGACATAGAGCTAGATAATTGTGACTATATTTAAGCTAAACATATTTTTGACTAAATTCAACCGAAGCCCAGTTTTGACTACGTACGGTTCACTGACCTAGAGCGTATTTGAGCGCCTCATTGACCTTGTCTATGAGCCTAACGAGTATCTCCTCATCTTGTACGTTTGTGTCGCCCTCCAACAGGCAAAGTTTGTCCACGTAGCTGTGCAGAGCGGTCATCATGGCCACCTGGACGGGTCGGACGCTCTTCGGCAGTTGCGACACACACTGGTCCAGGAGCTTCTCTTGGTGGCGTGCTGGAACAGTCACTGTTGTCAGTCAGGTAGACTATCCACACACACACCAAAAGCTGCTCGGAATGTACCGTATTGACTTGAATAGAGTGCAACGTTTTTCTTCTAAAAATGTTCTCCAGAAAACTGTACTTTTATGCAACACCTAACATTTTTCACTGGAAAAAAACAATAAGATTCATAGAGAAGTCTATTTTGTAGCATGCTGGAACCATACCAGCAGGAATCATTGAGGCCCTAATAATAACCTCAAGGTCAAAACAGAGAGAGAGGGAGTATTTCCAGCCTTGAGTGTCACTAACTGGTAACTCAGTAGGTCAGTGTTTGTTGCTGGAAGAAAGTGTTCTGTGTTAGTGATATTAAAACATCGCACACGGCAGAGCCGCAAGTGAGTGTTAGTGAAGGAAAAGAAGCTGTGATATGAATTCTAAAATAACAGCAACAAACAAATAACTTGCTGGCTGGTGTTTCGGAGACTAATATACAACTGTGGAGAGTAAACTAAGAACAGTCGAGGAGTGTCTGCGCGTCAATACAAGCATTAACGGGACTGTGATGAACACCTTCAAGGTATCAGGGTGGTATTATGTGCGAGGACCGTGCTATATTTGAGCCAATACGGTATTTCACTGTGTCATAGTACATGTTCGGGTTATATACCATCAATAATGCTAGTGGGAAGGTTGATTTTGAGTAGCTGTACCCACATTTGTGTGGAGGGATAGGAGGAAAGAATTTAGGGTAAAATACCCACTGTACACCCGATCAAGATTCGAGCCTCGACCTTCCCAATCTGACACGAGAGTGATGATGTGGGGGTTCACCTTGCGTGTCTTTGTTACTGGGCCAGGCCTTGCCGAGCGTCTCGTACACCGTCTCTGTGAGTAGCAGACGCTCGCTGCGAGTACCAGACACCTCCTCCTCCTCCACATCCTCCTTGTTCTCAGACCCCGGCTCTCGCTGAACAGACACAAACACAACGTTTGCTGCATCAGTAGAGTCGCAACGCTGTCTTGAGTCTTGTGAAGACAATATTAAATCACAATACATTTCAAGATATTTTTAACCGGATTTGTCTTATGGTTATTACGATGGTCACTAGTGGTTCAGACCAACGCCGTCAACGGATAAACCTGATAAACAGGTCCCAGACCATTAATTTATCACTAAATCTGAACAAAATTAGAACTTATGAAGAATATCCTGCCAATGTATGCTTATTATGGGTGCTAGGATTCAAATTCAAAACTTTTCTACTTTTTAATATAAAAGGAATTCTGGGAACTGCATCTTTACTTAAATTTGGTGCAGACCTTATACCAGTTCAGGATGAAGAAGATGAATTTTAAGGAAATACGCCAGCAGTGGCCTGGAGAGAGGAAGAGAAACCAATCAAGCATTAAGGTAAATGTAAAGTGACCTCCTTGAAAATATCCTTGACGGCGTCATACACCTCGTCAAATCGGTCCACCTCAAGATCTCTGAGAACATCCCCTAGAGCGTGCAGAGCGTGTTTCTTGTAGAAGGGCTGCTCCTTGCGACTCTCTCGCAGTATCACGTCTAACATAGCCTCCATGCGCACCTGGCTGGACACCTCGCGCAGACTGTCCCTGGGACACGAGAAGGTACAAGATGAGACACAGGTGTCGCTATGAGGATGTGAGGGAAGATATTGCCAAGGAGTGACACTCACTTGCAGTTTGTGACGATGGTAGAAAGCGCCTTCAAGAGATTCTCCTTGCCGGTCCACGTCCTGCCGCCAAGCCCCGTCATCAATATGTCGATCAAACTGTCTCTGTGGCCCACACTCAACGCCGCACCCATCTTGCTGGCCACCGTGCTCACGCCCCTCGCCGCCTGGGGACCCAACAACAACAACATCACCACCACCGCTACCTTAGTGGGAGACAGCAACAAACCCGCCGGTCAGAGCTGTCAATTTCACAATGACTGGACCGCCAATTGGGGTTACAATCTCGTTATTCCACACAGGTTTTCCAACTCTCCTTCTATGCAAATGCGGGTAGATTACCGCTAAAATCCTTCCTTTGAAAGGGTAAACTCACATTTCACCAATGATAAATTTTTTGGCCATGCCGGGAATCGAACCAGGGACCCTTAGCTCAGTAGAGAGACATGATAGCGACAGAGCTAAGGTGTCGGACGAAATGAAGTCAAAGATGACAAATATGTGAAGAAACGTTAAAGTTTTTTGAAGTTTCACAAACTCTTAGTAACTAGTACACAAATTTGTGTGTAAACGCAACAGGAAGCGAAATACAGTGACAGAAACAACCAAACTCGGGACAACTCGGTACACGAAACACGACGACCCGAGTCTCAGTGAACTTGGCTGCAGGTTTCTTTGGGTTTGAACCCCGTAAAAGGGATTTCACCCGAGTTACGTTACCTGAGCCTTCATGGTCCAAGAAGGTGATTCCAGAGCCGTCTTGAGAAGCTCGCAGATGCCGGACACATTCTGGCGGATACCAGATTCTGTTCCTGGAGTCAGCTCGTGCCAGATTTCCTCCCAGACACCTACACTGCTGTCTGGTGGCCGATAACAACACTAAACTTGTAAACTTAGTTCGAAAGAATACAAGTAAAGTGAAGACAAATGGAAGTTTGGATAATTTTACTAAGAAAGATATATTATATTATATAAAATCATCTGACACCAAATATAGCTTAGAGAATGTTTAGCAGAATTTTGATTCATTTTGAATTAAAATAATATGTCAACAATCTGAATACATTTTATTACAAAGTAGACATTAATTGTAATGTAGTCAGTTTACGCTGAACGGTAACAAACAGCCTTACCTCGAAGGGTTACATGTAAGTTGCACCATAGAAGAACGAACCAAGGTAAGCCTGCTACCGTACAGGGTAAAATGACTTTAAATATCAGCATAAATGTATCTTTTAACAAAGCTTCATACTTGTTGAAGCTAGAATGTGAAGTTGAATTTGAAAAATATTTGAAGCAAGGACGAAATTTCCAAATTCCCTCTCAAATAAACTAACAGCAGCAGGAAGAAATATTCTATCAACACTGTTTTCATAGCCCAAGAAGACTGTGAGACAGACATTACCTGGCGCCATGTTGGCGTGTGAAACAGACATTACCTGGTGCCATGTTGGCGTGTGTGGCAGATATTACCTGGTGCCATGTTGATGTGTGTGGCTCAGAATGTGAGACAGACATTACCTGGCGCTATGTTGGCATGTGTGGCTCAGACTGTGAGACAGACATTACCTGGCACCATGTTGGCGTGTGAGACAAACATTACCTGGCGCCTTGTTGGCGTGTGAGACAGACATTACCTGGCGCCTTGTTGGCGTGTGAGACAGACATTACCTGGCGCCTTGTTGGCGTGTGTGGCTCAGACTGTGAGACAGACATTACCTGGCGCCATGTTGGCATGTGAGACACATTACCTGGCGCCTTGTTGGCGTGTGAGACAGACATTACCTGGCGCCTTGTTGGCGTGCATGGCAAAGAAAACCAGAGGCGCCAGGACCTCAGTGTAGTTCTTCATGAGGTCAGAGCTGTGCTGGCCAATGGATTGAAGAGTGAACGCACAAGCCGAGCGGATTGACTCATCTGAAATACACAAAGTTTTTATCGGGGATGTGTGAGGTACATTTTTTCAGTTCAAAACAACCCCAAATCTAGAAATTAAATCCAAATACAGATTTTTTTCTAATTAATTTAGTGAAATCAAATCACCTTATTTATGACAAACCATGGTCTCTATTGCTCAGTAATTGATTATTATATCTTATTATAATCTGATTAGTCAGGTTAACACAACGCACAGTTCAATTACCTCAGATTTGTATAGAAGATTATTTATTTACAGAAATAATTGAATACAAACGAGTTTTTAAATGTCAATATTTTTATTGGTGAAGCTTGATTTTTAAGGTGGAATTATTTTTGACATTGTAATTGATATTTTTTCGAGATCCAAGTCGAGGTTTCCAAATCTTAGCACATGCCTAGTTTTTAGAGTTCGGCATTCAAACAAAGAGAGGAGAGAATTATTTCCCTAGATGAGATTCATTCACTCAACTTTCCCTTATTAGTTTAATTCTAATCAAACGTTATAAATCTACCCACTTCAGTTGTCGCATGGTTTAAGGTGTCACCCTTGCAATACACTAGACTGCCAATGACTGCGAGATTGAGGTTCGATCCCGGTTGGGTTTTCCACTCTCCCTCTACACAAATGAGGGTAGACTTCCTCTAAATTTAACCTCCCTCATTCCCAATACATTAGAGTAAATGGTATATACGTGTCTGATCCAATCAAATAGTTATATATATATTCAAGTTTTTGTGAGGAAAGGGCTGGCTAGTTCTGATAGTTCTGATAGTTCACCTTCCTTGTCGAAGTACCAAGTGCGGAGCTTGGCGAACAGCTTCTCGAGGCTGGAGGTTCTCGCGACAGTCACCAGATGGCCGATGGTGGAAGCATAGTGCTTGCGGATGATGGGGTTTCTGTCGGAGAGACCATGGACCAGAGCGGCCAGGAGCTTGCCTTTGTAGGGAACAGGAGCATTGTCAGGGGTTTAGCAACACGACTTACAAACTAGAGGGGCATACACACCCAGACCTTACAGCTGGAGCATCACCTGTGTGTGGTTGGAACTCCTCCTTCAGATGGTGAGCAAGAAGTACAACAAGGTGAGACGCGGCAACGCGAGTGCCGAGCCCTACCGACCCTCGCAACAGTTCCAGCAGACGAGGCATCATCTGACTGGCGCACTCAGCATCCACGTGGAGTACGCACTGCGGGAAACAAGACAGGTTCTAACTAAGCCCCAGGACCACAAGTTGTCGTCATACAAGTTCCTCGGGTTGTGGAGTACGCACCTCGGTGACAGTCTTGGTGGTGTGATGGGTCTTAGTTGCAGCGGCGCGCACCGCATCAATGGCCTCTTGTGTGGAGGTCTGCGCACCATACATGACACTCAACTGACTTAGGCTGCGTTGCTCCAGCTCTCCGGCAGCTTCGAGGAGCGCAGGAATCAGGATAGGAAGGTGCGGGCGCAGGAGCGGGCCTGCCACACCCACCAGCTGAGACACCGTCTGCAAGCTATGACAGATTACAGCGCCAGGGTTGGTACTACAATGACAGCGCCAGGGTTGGTACTACAATGACAGCGCCAGGGTTGGTACTACAATGACAGCACCAGAGTTGGTACTACAATGACAGCACCAGGGTTGGTACTACAATGACAGCACCAGGGTTGGTACTACAATGACAGCACCAGGGTATGGTACTACAATGACAAAGTGGAAGTGATGCAGTGAAGCGCGCTAAGGTAAAGTTGAATGTCCTGTCCACTGACCTGATGGCTCTGATCTCGGCCACAGTACTGCAGATACCAGTCCCCAGAAGGACCGGCAATATGGCCTCCACTATTTTCTCCCCCGCCTTGCCGTTGGACGCATCACAGCAACGCACGCACAGCTGGAACCCGACACCGTGCGTGTATTTATAACAACTGGACAGTATAGTAGAGGAGTTGTTTGGTAGTGAAACTCTTCACACCGTTTATAATCAGCGAGGGTCACTTTCTAGTGCATCTCACATGATATGACAACAAGTTACTGAGACTCTGTCAGCAGTTTATAAACATTCATACCCGTACTTGACAGAGCAGAGCTACAGAGCTAATCTATGTCACCTTGCTCAGGTCCTTGGCCGTGTTGGTGGCAGCTTGTCGTGTCCCCTCGTGTACATCATCCATCACCCTGAGTAGCTGACCCCACAGAGAGGAGAGCCTGTCGACACAGTCGTACAGGCTGATGGAGCGCAGAAAGTCCTGGAGCGCAACACAGCATGAGGTGCGCACACGCCACTGAGAGGAGGTGAGGTTCTCGCAGAGGTCTAGGAGGATCTCTTGCTTGTATTGCTCCACCTGAAAACACACCCTCACGCTCAAGACACTGCTCTAGTGCTTCCATGAGCCCCACTAAGTTGCGTTCTAATTTACTTTATGAAATAATTCTGGATGATATTTTGTCCTGCTTAACCCAGTGAATATTCTTTCCAAAATGCTAAATTTCGCTCGGATGAATATAATAGACCCAATAACACTGGACGGATTCCCGAATACAATTTTAAATTTATGTTGTCCTCTCATGGGTTGCAAACCGCAGGCTGTGTACAGCTGCTTTAGAGCTTCAGGAAGAGCAATCAAAACCCGTAGCTCAACTTCTTTCGGAGGGGCAGTAAAGCCGTCGATTGTGGCTGTACAAGGACCCTGGAAGGTGTGGGAAAATACCTTTAGGACCTTTCGCTCTCACTCATAGGAATTCTCGTGTGCTGATTTAATAAGTTGGTTTAGAAAGTGCACGTTAAATACCTTAAATAAATAAAATAACACAGAGAAACAATAGAAATTAGGAATGGACCCTCTAATCCTCAAGAATGTTCGAGACTCAAATCCTCATTTTTTTTTTTTTTGCAATTTTTCAAGAGAATTTTTTTTTAGAGCTCTAATATTGCTTATTGGTGATTCAGAGCCATTATAATTATTTGATGAACTAAACAACCAGGCCCCAGACCAGTAATTTAACACTTAATTCAATGTATGAATGTAGTATAAGAAAGAATGTTAACATTTAGTTACTATTCATATTTTATATTATTCTACTATATTATATTTCCTCTTATGTTCATAATTTTTTTCCAAGATTCAAATTTGTAGAATAGTGGATTTGAGCCAACTCTAATAAAAATGTTAAGTGAGAGGGAAATTAATATAAAACTATTCACAGAAGAGGATCTACAAGTTGAGTGGTTAATCGAGCACGCGAGGAACTGTTTTAACAATCACTCGGGTACATTTGGTTTGTACCCAGCCTCCGCTGATATCTTACAGTTTTCTGGGTTTCGGGCACGAGGGCGTGCCAGATGCTGGCCATGGAGTTTTGTATCCGTGGGGTTGGGTCGAACCGGTACCGGTACAGTCTGGGGATGATCTTAGGGAGGTGCTCACTGAGCTGCTGGCCGGCCTTTGATGCGATCGTGGAGAATCCAAACGCAGCTCCCTGAAAATAGAGCTCATAGCAGTGGGCGTGGTGGGCATGCAGACTAAGGAGTCAGAGAGGAGGAGGTCAGGAGTTTTAATATCAGTCGGGTGTGTCAAGCTTTGACTTCACTCCGAAAAAAATAATCCAATATAGAGTCCAACATGAAAGTGACACGTTAAAATCGTGCGACCGTTGATGAGGGTAAGAATTCTCTTTTGTTTATTGGCCGATTATACAAATCAGTCGGAATCAATAGCCAACATTTAGTCCACACTTTGTCTTGCAAGATTTGTAGTCATTCAAATATGTACTAAAATATTATAAAATTAAAATACTGTAGATGAATCGTAAACCAAGTCCCTTTGAGTGAACACAACAGTTAACTAACTGTAACAGAGAAGAAGTTATCCCACGTTATTTGCACGGAGAGAGGATTTAAAAGAGCAAACCTAGGTGAAGGATCCTCAGGCTCTGCCGGAACAAACACATCACTTTGTGTGTCAAAACCCTTCATGCAAATATCACAAAGTAGTGGGGAGACGCAGGAATCCTGCTGATCTTGATTACAAATATGAAGTCCTCGACTTTAAATCACAATTTTATGTAATAATTGATGAAAGGAATATCTATATATATAGACTGGGGTAAATGGCATAATACTTTATGTAAATATTTAATTTACTCAAAAAAGGATACTCTGTTTTTTATGATATAATAAATACGCCAAATAAACAAAAACGTAATTGTCAGTAGTGACACATATTTAGAAACTATTTTGTTTTAATCCTATTTTCAATATTTTCACATTAACTAAAATAATCGTACATTTTAAAAGATTTTAGGATTAGATTTATATTTCTTATAAAATTCATCACCACTGGTTTGAGGATGTAAGACTTGGTGGGAAATGTACAAAGACCAGAATATTGCGACTGACCTTCTTGGAGTTCCAGATGGCATTGTGGTTCGCCAGGTGCATGAACTTGTAGATGAGGTCGGGTTGGTTCAGATCTGAAGCCAGGGAGCACAATTCCTTGTACGTCGACAAGTTCCCCCTGAGGACAAACAGCGGCTTATGTATGTGTCATCGAAACACACACAAAAACTACTCCATTATGAATTAAAAAAGAAACAGTGTGGTAAACTGTTTGTTGTAGGGGTGGGGAAAAAAAAATTCCTCAAATCTTTGGTTGTTTTATTTAATTCTGCAACAGTTTACCACACTGTAACAGTTTCTTTTTAAATTCAACAAAGCTGAAATATTACTCAATTTGTGTTTGATTGTGTATGTGACTACTTGAGCTACAAAAGATAGAAGAAAGGAAGATGTCACATTATTTTGTGTAATGGATTCTTCACAAATTTTCCCTTTTTCCCTAGGTGGGCTTTATTAATTAAATTTGCACTTATTAGATTTTTCTTTCTTTCTAGAGTTGGGTCAGATTCACTATTTTACGAATCTGAATCTTGTGAAAAAATTATCAACATAAGAGGAAATTTAAATAATATAGAAAATACAAATTTAGTAACTAAATGTTAATATTCTTTTTTTATAATCTATTCATTATAGCCTTCATACATTCAGTTAAATGTTAAATTACTGGTCTGGGGCCTGGTTGTTAAGTTCATCTTATAATTATAATTGGTTCTGAACTATCATTAAGAAGTATTATAGTTCTGGAACAAATTTCACTTGAAATTAAAAAAAAATTTTTTTTTTAAGGATTTGATCTCAAATTCGAGATTTTCTCGAAACCTCGGATCTCAAATATCTCTAAGGACTCGAGGGGCCAACCCGACTTTTTTTCTTTATTTTATCAATTTCCGTTATTATAAAATCATTATGCCATCCTCATTGTTAAACAAACATTAGGATTCAGAGTCTTGAAGCTTCACACAGGTTCTATAAGGTTCCACAAGGTTCTACAAGGACGAGGACTAAGTGACAAGTTCCGCACTTACCCCGTGGGGGACTTTCCAAGGGCCCCTTCCTCGAACAGCTGGGTGTCACTAGTGACCTGTACTGCCGCCCGACGACCCGAGGTCAGTTGTTCTAACAGATCCTGCACTAGTTCTGCCTGGGACTCCTCCCCACTGCTCTCGTACACCAGAGCCAGCCCCTTAGAGGCGACGTCCTGCACAATCTCTGTAAGCCCGGCCAGTATCAGATATCCACACAGGGGCAGGAAAACACTTTCGGAAAATATAAACATATTAATCTGGGAGAACAATGATAACGATATCCTCTATCTAAAGTGACAGTTGCAGATCACAGGACTAGACTTATGAACATATGAAAATATATCTCGTAGTTATTCTAGCGGTCAGATGTGTTTCAACATTAGAACATTAGATGAACCTCAAGACCACCGAAGAAGTTTTCACCATTCACAACTAAGTTGGCACCACTGAAGCCAACTTCCTGTTTAGTCTTATCACAAGGAAGGTGCCGTGGAAACCTCTAAATATTAAAGTGGTTGTAAACATGTGATAGTGTTTTTATTTGTACTTCATTTTTCTGCCATTCATTCATATTTATTTAATCAAAGTAAAAATGGCTGTATTCAATATAACATTGACCGGAGGACAGAATGACAGGCCTGCAAACTTACCACAAAACTGTACGCCTCAAAGCTCACAAAACACATAAATATGTAATGATGAAATCAAATGCACCCCAATATATTTAAGTTTGTAAAATGATCCTCGACCCACTACTAGATTACAAAGTTAGTATTAGTCACACTCCGATCACTTCGTATATCTTCACAGATTTAATACTACAGGCACACCTCAGACTCACTGAAACTTTGACTATAATCTAATAAAATCAATCATTTAGAATTGAATCAGACACCTTAGCTCAGTCGGTAACGTGGCTGCCTACTGATTTAAGGGTCCCGGGTTCGATTCTCGGCATGACCGAAATTTTGTATCATTGCTGAAATGTGGGTTTACCCTTTCACAGTGATGAATTAACAGCCTGGGGGCTGGGTGTTGTGCCTGTTCTAGTCTTAAGGCACATCAAGTTACAACAGGGCTAGTAAGCCAGAAGTGGACAAATATATGGCTTGAATAAAAAAAAACTGACCCAGGCTGGAAACAGTTATGGATGTAAAAAAATAATAATTTAGAATTGAATGGATGGCTTTATTTTAGTTTAAGTATTTGAGGTGGCCCAAATTGGACCAGTCCACCCCTGAGGAAGACGGTAGAACAAGAGCAAACTGGAATCAGGAAGAACCAAGAACTACAGACCTCATATTCAGAGAGAATGCGGGAAGAGCCTCTTGAGGGTATTTTCAGACATTGACAGGTCTATGAGAGTGTTACAAGGAATAAAACATGGAAATGTCTGGAAGGTATGGGTGAGTCAAGCTTCCTGCTTGACAAAGTGAAGATGTTAAACCAGAAATGTAAGAGTTGTGTACAGATAGGGAACGTAAGAGTTGTGTACAGACAGGGAATGTAAGAGTTGTGTACAGAGAGGGAATGTAAGAGTTGTGTACATACAGGGAATGTAAGAGTTGTGTACAAATAGGGAATGTAAGAGTTGTGTACAGATAGGGAATGTAAGAGTTGTGTACATATAGGGAATGTAAGAGTTGTGTACAGATAGGGAATGTAAGAGTTGTGTAAAGAGAGGGAATGTAAGAGTTGTGTACAGATAGGGAATGTAAGAGTTGTGTACAGACAGGGAATGTAAGAGTTGTGTACAGATAGGGAATGTAAGAGTTGTATACATATAGGGAATGTAAGAGTTGTGTACATATAGGGAATGTAAGAGTTGTGTACAGATAGGGAATGTAAGAGTTGTGTACAGAGAGGGAATGTAAGAGTTGTGTACAGACAGGGAATGTAAGAGTTGTGTACAGATAGGGAACGTAAGATCAGAGTCCAACAAGAAAAATGCCGTATCGGTCATCGCTGTTAATAAGTTAATAAGAAATTGTAATCAAGTTTCGAGCTTGGTGTATTGTCCAACCTGCAGGGTCGGCGAGAAGGTCCATGAAGGCCCGCTGCATATCGGGCAGTCTGTCCCGCAGAGGGGCGCCCTTGGGGCAGTGTTTCAGCAGCGCTAACATCCAAATGCAAGCAGCCTGTCGAGGGTTGGGTTGTGGCCGGCGAGCCAGTTCCAGCAACTCGCCGAGAAGCCAGGCTAGATCTGCGTCCATCGTGGGTGAGGCGATGGGACTCCAGTCTGTCACGGAGGTAGTCCAGACGTCGCGGGCCAGAGGGGAGCTCTGCCCCTGAATGCAGCAAACTAGAGCCTCCCCCACTGTCATCTGCACCTCCACATCGCGAGTCTGACAACATCGAGAAAAGCTAGAGGCTCGTGTCATCATCATTATTATTATTATTATTAATTATTAATTATTAATTATTAATTATTAATTATTAATATTAATATTATTAATATTATTATTATTATTATTATTATTATTATTATTATTATTATTATTATTATTATTATTATTATTATTA